>ML873941.1:0-19145 GCA_009831015.1 Picea engelmannii | reverse complement strand
ATGAGGAGTGATTGTTGCTATTATTGAGAGAGAAGTCTATGTTGTAAGATATTCAGCTGGGTGCGAAGATCAACCCTACAACTGGGTGCACTGGGAGGGGAGAGAAGAAGAGAAATAAAGAGAGATCTTCAAGCTAAGAGTGCAGATAGAACTATATGGTTTCATCTAATATATTATAAAGCACAATTATGTGGATGTAGCCCTAGGGAGAGGGTGAACCACGTATATCTTGTTGTTGTGTGTGTTTGATGTTGTGTTCCTCTACTCTCTGATATACTGTTAATGAAATATTGTGTTAGATACAAGATATATTTCACGCAGTAGGCTTAAGGAAGCTAAATGATAACTAGATCTATGTGTGTGATTTTCCTTGGATCTAATTTTCATTTCCTCTGGTTGTAGACACTTGTGTCCTGCAAACCCCTATTGCTACTTTGGGTGAGACTTCATCTTCTTCGAAGGTGTTTCCGAAAGGGCCAATAGTTAGGGCTTGTTGGTGCATTGTTAGAGTTGAACCATGGGTCTACCCCTGTGCCAACAAATGGTTTTGTTTCCGAGACCAGGATCTTCTTGAAAGAATGTCAAGGTGGTTTCCATCGAAGACAGAGATTCAGAAGTGAATAAAAGAACAAGAAAGAGACTTCACTGAAGCACATAATAAGAAACCTAATCTTAGCACAGAGGATTGGTTGGGAAATTATATCCTTACCGATATACATGAGATTTTCTTCGGAGGAATTCATAAGCAGCTATATGAGTGGCTAGCTAGATTAGCAAATACCCAGTTCAAAATCAGACTCAAAACACCTATGGTTTGGATGTCGACGTTGATCAAGAAGGTCAAGAGAGTTGATAACACTGTGTCAAGAGTAGTATATCACTGGTTTGATAGTACCATTAGAGGGTACATTACTAAGTTTTATATTAATAGAGTAGAATCATATATCCAAGAAGAGAGATATTTCTTTAAGGGACCTAGAGGAAAATGTTTACATTTTCTAAAGTTGAAGATCAATATGCTATTGCATGAGAAGAACATCTTGAAGATGCAGTGATCGATTCGATTAAAGAGATAATGTTCAATAACTCAGACAATGACAATGACACAAAGGTTAGACAAACATGCAGTGGGAGAGCGTTCAGAGAAGTTCCTCTGGTGAACTTGTTTGAGCAAAATCACGAACCACCATCACATGAAGAAGGGTTCTATAGTGGAGAAGAAGAAGAATTACTGAATGAAAAACATTCAGAGTCTTCTAGGGCAGAAAAGGGAAGACTGAAGAACCTCGCCGAGAAGATTCATAAACTTCAGGAACTGCGCAGACTATTGAAGTAAATACTATTACTCCTCTTGTTGTTTTAACAACATTAAGTAACCAGAGTAACCTAATTTATCAGAGCACTCAGAGCATTAGTACAAGTGATTCAGTGCATACTCATTCAAGAAACCTAGGAAGATCTATGGAAGATGAGATGAGGTTACCCACCTTTAGGGGAGATGGATTTGAAGATCCTGATCAACATTGGTTCTTATGTGAAGTTGTATGGGGTGTTAAGAATGTTACCGACAAAGCTGTTAAGAGAGATCAGTTTAGTACTACCCTGAGAGACCATGCACTAAGCCATTACATGAAGTTCTTCCAAGGAGTTGCACAGCCAAAACCGTTGAACAAGATCAATACTGCGTTGATTGTTGAATTCAAGAAACCCAAGTCGGAGTTGCAGTGCATTACAAAGCTAAAAGAAATAAATCAGAGAGTAGTTGAACCTGTTTGGGATTTTGATAAGAGGTTTAAGACCCTGACAGGTCATTTGATTTTTAATATTACAGACGAACAGAATAAAGAATGGTTCATTGATGCCCTCTTACCACACATCATATTCCCTCTGATGCAACAAAAGATCACTTCACAAACTGAGGCGTTGGAGATTTCCATGGAACTAGAATCATCCCCTATGGGAGAATCCAGCTCAGGTATGAGTCAAATGTTGAGTCAACTAACTAGCTTATCACTGTAGGTCGAAGATATGAAAAAGGATAAGGGAAAAGACAAAAGAGAATACATCTGGTGTATCAAATGAAAATCAGAGGGCCGTGACAACGAGCATTGTCCTCTATTTCATGAGTACTTGGCTTCAGGGGCCCCGATCCCTCTGAAGCAGATTACTCTACCTTGGTGCAAGGTATGTAGAAATAGACATCACCCTGGAGAATGTTATTACATGAAAAAATATGTCCATACAGCTACCAACCTTTAATGCACATTCTATAAATTTGTGGGGCATGATGAGAAATATTGTAGGTCTTATGACCTCTTGCATGAAAGATCAAGAGACACATATATAATTCAAGGAGAAGTACAACAAGAAGGAAATACTACTTAGTTTAACTCCCCGGGAAGAGGAAACTTCAACCCTCGTGGTGGATTCAAAGGAAGATGACGAGGAGGAGTCATGGGTTGAGGTTGAGGTCATATCATTTGTTATAACTGTGCATAGCTAGGACATATGGGAAGGGACTGTCAGAACCCTTGTACCACCTGCAGCTACTGCAACTCATTTTAACATGTTATTGAAGATCATCCCATGATATTAGCCAAACTCTAGGAGATATGAGGAGGAAACCCACAAGTACAATTGATCTCATCAGAACCTCGTGAAGTGGATCCTATAGTCATTGTTATCACTAGAGGAGGTTCTTCTACAGGAGAAGACAGGGTGACTCAGGAAATATTACAGAAGAATTAGGGGTCAAAAAAGCCGAAGAGAAGACACAAGATTTTGATCCAAAGAAAGAGAAGAAGACATTTGAAGAGGCAAGAAAAGTGTTTGGAAGAGATCAAGCTTATTCATCAAAGGCACAACCAAAAGTGAGATAATGTGGAATTCCCCTAGCCTTTGATCAATATGCTTCGCCCGGAGAAGGAAAAGAGGTAAGAAGGCTTATGGAATTCTTATGTACTTGCATTAATTTGATTAAGGATGAAAAATCCATACAAGAACTACAAAATTTGATCATACAGTATGAGATAGGAAGGGTAGATCCTCTATTGAATAAATAAGTACATCACCTATCCAGAAAGAGAAGCACAAATAAGGAACTACACCTTAATGCTCAAATTGGAGATTATGATATAGATTATGTGGTCCTCGACTTAGGATCATAAGTCAATTTTATGACAAAGCAGACCTGGGCACTGATGGGAAAACCTAAGTTAATTTACTCCCCTATCAAGCTTAGGATGGCCAATCAACAAGAAGTACGCCCCTTTGGGAGACTGGAGCATGTCCTTGTGGACATCGATGGGGTAAGAACATTTGTGGACTTCAAGGTGATTGAGATAGTTGGTGATAGCTATCCTTATCCTACGCTGTTAGGAATTTATTGGGATTTCAACAATTCCACTGTTGTTGACTTAAAGAAAATAATAATGATGTTTGAAGGTGATGGCCTTAGGTTCATTGCACCTGCAGATCCTGATGAAGGTCGAAGATACATAGAACCTATCAGAGAAGAAGACTGTGCATATGAGCTAGAGAATATATATAAATTGATCGCAATACAATAGGATTACATTTACCCTACTACAGATGGTAATTTAAGCTGGCGAAGGGACAACGCATGTTTATCAAACTCAGAAAAATATCTAGAGAACTGGTAGAACAAAATATATGAATTTTTTGTGCGACGATGTGCCAGACTGACCAGGGAATTTCATTGGATCGGCACAACAGTAAGTAATTTTCCCACATTTGATGGTTTAAATCATTTAGAAAAATTCTTACCAAATTTTGAAGAAATTTTACGAGTACAATAGAGATTGTTGGCACCAGATGAGGCTTTGAAAGAAACTCTAGCAATATGGTGGGGGACACACAAAAATAGCATCGCGGACTGGATGCAATGTTGCACTTTGATGGCAGTGCACTTTTCAGAACAAGTAGAAGGATGCGAAGTTTGATACACAGGTCAAAGTTTTCCGAAGGACCATGTGTGAAGTTGTGAGGAGGCCTTGAGCAACATTCCTCAAGAATAGTGGGTGCATAAGTTCATCAACACTCTGTACACAATGCCTATCAATTGGTATCTTCAAGAATAATTGTGCCTCAACACTTCAGATTGGTACGGTATGAATCAGAACTTTGTAGCTACATTTTTATTTGAAATTTGGTATCCCATGATGGATCAAGATTTACAAGTTGTCAGACAGAAAGTCTTTGAGGAGGCACCTAGCCTCCCTATTTAGCAAGAAGAGGATGAATGGACTGAACCTCTTCAGAAATTGCAAGGATGTTACAATATCAATGGTGATGAATATGATGATCCCAGGAATGTGAACATCACAGAAACATAAGCACAAAGAGATGTAGAAGGACCGAGAGTTTAACTACATTTCATTAGACAACCGATCAAGATAAAGAAAGTTAACATTGCAATAGAGAAAGAACCCAATATTGCTAATGTTGGAGATTATTGGGATGCTACCACCATTGATAAGATTATAGAATTACTACATGAATATGAGGACTTGTTCCCAACCAAGTTCATTGACATTAAGGGCATAAAAGGGCCTATGGGAGAGATGAATATCCCCTTGAAACCATATGCAAGGCCAGTTAAGAAGAGACCCTACAAATTGAATCCCAAATATAAGCAGAAAGTAAATATTGAACTAAACAAGATGTTGGAAGAAGGAATCATAGAACCTATGGAAGAGTCAGAATGGATTTGTCCTATGGTGGTACAAGATAAGAAGACAGGAAAGATTAGGATCTGTGTAGATATTAGGAAGTTGATTGATTCCTATTTGCATGACCCATTCCCTACACCATTTACAAATGAAGTGTTAGATAATGTAGGAGGTCAGGAAGTTTACTCCTTCACAAATGGATTTTTAGGTTATCACCATATCAGAACTGCCAAGGAAGATTGCCACAAGACCACATTTGCAACAGAATGGGGATCCTACCACTACACAGTGATGCCTTTTGGATTGACGAATGCACTAGCCATATTTTCTAGGGTGGTGGTCGAAGCATTCAAAGAGTTTTTACACAAATGTTTGGAAGCATATTTTGATAATTGGACTATTTTTAGCTTATTACAAAACCATTTTGAATGTTTAAGACTAATGTTGGATAAGTGCAGGCAATGTCATATTTCCCTGAACCTGAAGAAGTGCATCTTATTTTCACCCTTTGGAGTGTTTCTAGGGCATATTTTTTAAGTAGGGGTTGTTGGTAGATCCATCCAAGATTGCCATTATTGTAGATCTACCCCCCTACCTCAGTCAGAAAACTACGCATTGTGTTGGGACATACTGGATACTACAAGAAGTTCATTAAGGGATATGCATAGATTACAACACCTATGGAGAAGTTGTTAAAGAAAGATTGTCACTTTCAATGGACAGCAAAATGTCAGCAAAGCTTCGACACATTGAAACAGAAAATGGTTATTGCGCCTATTCTAGTTTTTCCATATTAGAGAAAGAAATTTCACGTGCATGTCGATGCTTCATCTATTACACTAGGATCAATGTTAGCACAACCAGGAGTAGGATATATTGACCATATGTTAGCCTTTTCCATCACGAAGCTATCTACAGTTGAGATAAACTACACTACCACTAAGAGAGAAGGTTTAGCCATAATGTATGCACTGCAAAAGTTTTGTCACTATTTGTTGGGAGGACATTTTAAGATGTTCATTGATCACTCTGCGTTGAAATACTTAGTCAAAAATGTAGTGTTGGGGGGAATAATATGCATATGGTTGTTGTTATTCTAGGAATATGATTTTGAGATTGTGGTCAAGCCAAGGAGAATGAACAAGGGACTTGATCATTTGTCTAGGTTGGAGCATGGAGAGGAATCTACTAGTTTGGAGGATACACTACCAGATGCATAGTTTCTGGCCATAAGAAGGGTTCATGATCAATTTTCCAAGATAGTTCAGTTCCTGTCAACAGGAATGGTGCCTAGTGAATATACAGTCATCCATGAGAAACAATTGGTATTTCACGCTGTAGATTTTTTACTTATAGCTAGACAAATATACACGATGGGACCTGATGAGATCCTAAGGAGATGTGTTATGGAGGAAGAGAGATCAATGATTTTAGCATAAGCACATGAAGGCATCGTGGGAAGACACTATGCAGGGAAAGAAACAACACAGAAGGTTCTTAGAGATGGCCTCTGGTGGCCTACTTTACACAAGGATGCTAAACAATACTACAGAGCCTGTGATGTATGCCAAAGAGTTTGGAAACCTTCCAGAAGAGATGAGATTCCTTTAGCACCACAACTAACTTTACAGGAATTTGAGAAATGGGCAATTGATTTCGTGGGACCTATCAACCCACCAGGAAACCACACATGAGCTAGATACATCATCACTATGACAAAATATTTGACCAGATGGGAAGAAGCAAGAGAAGTGAAGGCCTGTAGTGCAACTACAGCTGCACAATTTATATTTTATAATATCATAAATAGGGTTGGATGCCCGAAGACCCTGATGAGCGATTAAGGTACACACTATATTAATAAGACTATTGAAGCCTTGACTCAGGAATTTGATGTTCACCATCAGAAGAGTACTCCTTACCATCCACAAGCAAATGAAATGGTCGAATCTTTCAACAAGATCTTGGAGATAGCACTGACGAATATTTGCAGTGTGAACAGGGACAATTGGGATTTGAGAGTACCAGCAGTGTTATGGGCCTATAGAACCACTTGCAATACGTTGACAATGCAGACTCCCTTTAAGTTGGTTTATGGTCTAGAAGTAGTTGTCCTCATGGAATATTTAGTTCCTAGCTTAAGAATTGTAGCATTCACAGATATGGATGACACTGGCGCTAGTCAAGAGAGGCTTGCACAGTTGGTAGAACTAGAAGAAGAAAAAATTATTGCAGGATTCCATCAATAGGTACAGAAGGAATGAGAAAAGGCCTACCATGATAGGCACATCAAGAAAAAAGCCTTTAAGAAAGGAGATATGGTATTGGTATATGATAGCAAGTTCATGAAGCATCCAGTGAAGTTCAGGACACATTGGCTTGGGCCATATGAGGTTTCTTATGTTATAGAAGGAGGAGTTGCATAGTTGAAGACTTTGAATGGAAAATGGAAGGAAGGTTTAGTGAATGGGAGCCAATTGAAATTGTCTTATGACAACCAGCTGTCTCACAGCTCTCAGGAAAAGCATGAGAATAAGGGTCTATGTACCAGGTTCAGTTGAAATTGGGTACTAGACACAAAAAATACAGTCTGCACAAGGAAGGAAGATACAGAGCAGAAAGCACAAGCTTCCATGTGCAGTCTGAAGTCGAAGTGAAACAGAAGTCTCATACCTGAAGTGCCTCAGGACGAGTCACATGTCAGTTTTGGGGGCCTGTTGGCCCTTGGTTATGGAAGGTTGAGAATATTAAGGAAAGAAGCAAGAAGTGCGAACTGCGCGGAAGACATGTTGACTGAGATTGGGTCGAAGTGGCCAAAAGAGCAGAAAAGATGGAGCTAAGTAAGAAAAAGAAATTCGTTGGACGGAGAGATCGAGGAAGATATATAAACAAGGAAGATGGATCATGGACAACTCAGCAAGTTGAAAAAACCACCAATGGATGCTTTGGAGCACCTCATAGGAAAGAAGGAAAAATAGGTCGGCGAAGCCCTAAAAAAGTAGGTCAAGTTGACCTAGGGTTTTAGACACCTAGGGTTTTGGTATTTAGGGTTTTTACACCTAGGTTTCGGCCTAAGGTTGTCCGAGAGTCATTGTAATGTATAAATAAAGGTCAAGAGGACCTGAGATGGGTTCGATTATGTTATGAGGAGTGATTGTTGATATTGTTGAGAGCGAATTCTGTGTTGTAAGAACTTCAGTTGCATGCGAAGATCAAACCTCCAGCTGAGTGCACAGGGAGGGGAGAGAAGAAGAGAAAGAAAGAGAGATATGAAATCTAAGAGTGCAGATAGAGTTGTATGATTTCATCTAAAATGTTATAAATCGCAGTTTTGTGGACGTAGCCCTAAGAAGAGGGTGAACCACGTATATCTTGTTGTTGTGTGTGATTAATGTTGTGTTCCTTTGCTCTCTGGTATACTATTAATGCAATATTATGTTAGATCTGAGATATAGTTCACGCAATAGGCTTAAGGAAGATAAAGGATAACTAGATCTATGTGTGTGAGTTGCCCTGGATCGACTTTGCATTTCTTCTAGCTGTAGACACCTTTGTCCTACAACCCCCTATTGCTACTTTGGGTGAGAATTCATCTACTTCGTAGGTGTTGCCGAAAGGGCCAATAGTTAAGGCTTGTTTGTGCAATTTTAGAGTTGAACCCTGGGTTTGACCCTTTGCCAACAATCCCCTCCCCTTATTTTTTCACTCTCCTCAATGTAACTCATTTACATAACATCATCAATATTTTCAAAATATTCAAAAAGATGTGGGTATTATACCCGCATAGCATCTTCATGCTCCCATGTTGCATCCTCAAGACCGTACCAGGTCCAATGGACCTTTACAAGCCCAATGTATCGATTCTGGATCTGTTTTATTTTCCGTCTAGAATGTGTATCAGATGCACTTGAAAATAACTTTCTTGCTCCACCCAAATCACATTCCAATCAATAACATGATTAGAATCAGGTGTATATTTCTTAAGCAATGACACATGGAATACATTATGTATAGAAATAGATGCAGGAAATGCAAGCATATAAGCTATTGGACCAATCCCCTCTAGGATTTCGGCCCACAATATATGGATACCAAATGGGAACAGTTTACCAACTTTAGAGAACTTCTATTGGCCTTCACCTTCAAGAAAACATGATCACCCACTTTAAATTCCCTATGGGTTCTTCCTTTGTCAGCATAAATTTTTTGCCTATCTAGGGAATCCTTTAAATTTTGTTTAATCTTCAACATTTTATCTTCCATTTCTCTAAGAAACTCTGGCCCAATAACTGCTCTGTCACCTGGGTTGTCCCAACTTACTAGTGTGTTGCACTCTCTACCATAAAGTGCCTCAAATGTTCTCATCTTCAATGTTGCTTGATAACCATTGTTGTAGGCAAATTCTACAAAGTGTAGGTATCTTCCCATTTAGATGGTTTGTCCATAACATACATCCTTAGCATATCTTCTATCATTTGGTTCACCCTCTTTGTTTGTCCATCAGATTCAAGGTGATAAGTTGTGATGAAGTTCAGATTTGTTTCGAACCCTTTGAATAACCCCTTCCAAAACTTCGAGGTAAACTTTGGGTCTCTTTTAGACACAATAGTCTTAGGTATTCCATGAAAGCATGCTAATTCCCTCATATAGATATCATAAACATTGTTTTCCTTGTTATTAACCTTCATAGAAATGAAATGAGCAGATTTAGTAAGCTTTTCCACCACCACCATGATAGAATCATGTTGCTTGCTTGTTTTGGGCAATTTGGTGATGAAATCCATTGCCACCACTTCCCACTTCCACTAAGGAATGGGTAATGGTTTCAACAACCCAACTGGGTGTCTATGCTCAACCTTGACCCTTTGACACTCCAAACATTTAGCAATTTATTCAACAATCTCCCTCTTCATGCCTAGCCAATAATATTAGCTCTTGACCACTAAAATTGTTTTTTGATATCCTGGGTGTCCCGCATAAGGTACATTATGCATCTCCTTTAAAATCATACCCATCAATTTAGAAGAATTGGGTACATAAATTATATTCCTCTAGAGAATAATTTCGTCATTCCCCAATTCATAATCTTCAACTTTTTGTTGCATTTTTCCATGCTTCAACTTCGTTACCAACTCCATGTATTGCAAATCAACTTTTGCAACCTCTGAATTTCTAGCTATAAGATCAGTTTGATACATGCTAATGCTTACATCATGCAGTTCATGCACTCTCCTACTGAGTGCATCATCCACTTTGTTTTCCTTTCCTTTGATGTGCTTAATATCAAATTCATACTCACAGAGGAATTCCAACCATCTGCTCTACCTAGCATTCAAAGTTGGTTGATCAAACAAGTATTTTAGACCATTATGGTTTTTCCTCAACTCAGACCTCTTTCTCATGAGTTAATGCCTCCTCTTATTCAAAGAATGCACTATGTCTTCCAACTCCAAATCATGAGTGGCATAGATCCTTTCATGCTCTTTCAATTTTCTAGATTCGAAACATATCACAAACCTGTTATGGATAAGGACTCCACCAAGTCCTTCTTTGCATGCATCTATGAAAACCACAAATTCTTCATTTGGATTAGTAATCCTCGGAATTGGAGCATTGGCTAACAAATTCTTCGATTGTTGGAAGCTCTTTTCACACTCTGTTGTCCATTGAAATTTCACCCCTTTCCTTTGCAAGGAAGTGATTGGGTGAGCAATTCTCGAAAACCCTATAATGAATCTTTTCTATTAGCCAGATATACCCATGAATGATATGACTCATGTCACATTCTTAGTTTTTATCCACCCTTTAATAGCCTCAATCTTTTTAGGGTCCACTACTATCCCATCTTTGGATATGATATGCCCCAAATAGTGAATTATGTTTTGATTAAATGGGCACTTGTTCAATTTGACATACATTTGATGCTCTCTTAGAACTTGCAACACCATCCTAAAATTATACTCATGTTCTTCCTCTGACTTAGAATACACAAGGATGTCATCCAAAAATACAATGACAAACTTGTCTAAGTATTCCCGGAAAACACCATTCATCAAGCACATAAAAATAACTGGTGCATTGGATAACACAAATGGTACCACTGTGAATTCGTAGTGACCATACCTTTTATTGAAGGTGGTATTGTTGATGTCTTCATCTCAGATCCTTAATTGATGATCTCCTGAACTGAGATCAATATTTGAAAATTTATTTGCATCCTTTAACTAATCAAAGAGATCATCGATCCTTGGCAAATGATATTTGTTCTTTATATTCACTTTGTTCAACTGTTTGAAATAAATGAACAATCTAAATGTCCCATATTTCTTCTTCATGAAAAAGACTAGGGCACCCCAAGGTGACACACTTGCGTGCATATACACCTTCTTCAATAGATCTTCAAGATAAATTTTCAACTCCTTTAACTCAGGTGTACTCATTATGTAGGAATTATTTGATACTGGAGTTGTTCCATGCATCAAATTTATAGAGAAATCAATATCTCTCTTTGGGGGTAGTCCTGGTATCTCCTTGAACACATATTCAAAATATTTCAGGACTACATGATCCTCCAGATTTGGCACCTTATCCTTAGATGCTTCCTCGATATGAGCTGCAAATAATTGGCAACCCTTCATATAACACTTCTTCAGCTGCATTATTGAGATCTCTTGGAGAGTAACTTCCCTATGAATTCCTTGGACTACTCTTAGGTTCCCTTCCTCATCCAAGAAAGTAAATTCCTTGTTACGATAGTCTAATACAACATTGTGTTGGTCCAACCAATCCATATCAATTAGACAATCATATGAACCCAATGGCAAGATGTCCAAAACAACTTTGGTACTTATCCCTTTCATGTCCACTAGACATGATTTAACCAGTTCAACCACTTTTCTCTTGGCTCCTATAGCCAGTTGTACCATCAAAGATTTATCATGCTTGCTTCTTGGAAAAAACAATCTTTCCACAACTTTAGGATCTATGTAACTATAAATAGCTCCTGAATCTATCAAAATAGTAAAGGCATGGTTATTGATCATACCTTCAACTTCAATCATGTGTGATTGGAACTCATCTTGCTTGTTGTCTAGGGCCGCATAGATACTTGGTACACTTCTTCCCATGTCCTACATTGTTTCTTCTTGCTATACATTGTGGACATCTCTCACTTTGTCATTTTTTTTAGGACAATCTATATACTTTTGGTCTCATTTACAACCACAACATTGAATGGGTGTCTTCCCTGGCCTTTTCCCACCTATCTCATCCATTCTATGCTATCTAAAAGATGGTTGTCCTTGAGAACTGTTTCTAAAAAATGGAGGCTTGCTCCCCTTCTACCTATGTTTCTTCTTGAACTTCTTCTTGTCCTCCCAAGCCTTCTAGAAAGCAGGCTTTCCTTTTTTTCTGATCATATAATCATTTTTCCATCCTTATAGTTTCTTCTAGAGTCTTTGGATCATCATATCGGATTTTATCACTGATGAAAGATGGAAGCCCACTCAGGTACCTCTTAATATTCACTGTCTCATCATTGATGAAGGAGACATACTTCAACAACTATAAGAATCTCCTTTCATATTCATCAATATTCATGTTTTCCAATTTGAGTTCAAATAAATCTTTCATATTTTTATCATCATACCTCTTGATCATGTATTTCTTCTCAAAATGCCTCTTGAATTCTTTCCAAGTCACATTTTTCTCCCTGAGGTGTTGTACTTGCACTAGTTGATCCCACCACTTGGATGCCTTTCCTTTAAGTTGATAGATGTAAATTATTCCCTCTGCATGAGAAGAATAGTTATGCAATTGGAAGTACTTCCTCATGTCTAGCATCCATGTCTCAGCATCTTCATCCTTCTTGTGTTCTCCATAAAAAGTAGGAGGTTTGATCTTATTCATTTCTCCTTTCAACTCATCCACCCCATAACTCCTATGCCTCCTGACAGGGGATGGACTTGAGTTGATGTGTGATATCCTATGGGAATTCTTTTAGGAGTGATGGTGATGTATGCTACCACTCCTTGCTCTTTCTTTTTCCTTAGGGGTCTTGTGGCTTCCTGATTTGATGGAGCCACTCTCTTTATCCAGTTTCTTTTAAATTATTTCTAGGATCCGAATTAACTTCATGTTGAAGTCTTCCTGTTGTTACTTGGATTTCATAAGCGTCTCATTATCATCCTTGTGACTTTGTACATCTATCTGCAATTTTCTGAGGATCTCAACCAGATTTATGACTTCCTCCCTTTCTCCTCCATGTCCATTAAAGTTGGTTCTTTCCTGATCCAACTGGAAATTCAACCCTCTATTTAATCTTATTGGATAAAGACTACATGATTATCATCCATCACTTATGCACTCTGTGTTGAATGATCTGGCCAATCTTTTGTTAACTTTTCAAAAATGTGCAGCCAATAGAACTTTGTCAAGCTAATTGATCTTAATAATTTCATGAAAGCATGAATCATTCTAATTCACTGATATAACAAACTTATTTTATGTTGTTTTCCTAAGCAATTGACCATTTAGATCCAATTTCTAGGAAAACAAATATCTTCTAGTGTTCAATACCTTTCCAATGGCCGCTTTTATGCTCAATTTTGAGTTTTGAGTAGGAAGTTATGGCTACTCAAACAATTTGTCCCTTTTCATCTCTTAAAAAAAAATATTTGGGTCCTAACAAATAGGTGCTTATCCATTGATTTGGGCCTCTAGAGATCCAAAACTTCAGTCTTCAGAGGATATTCCCTCATTACCAAACATTTTCCCCAAATGTCGATTCTCCAAATACTTAGAGGACGTGCAAATCAACGGTCATGATTCCTCTTTTAAACCTACAGTGGATCGAGGCTCTGAAACTCTGTGCTTTGGAATTTTTCGAAGTACCTCGCAAGAAATCTCTCAGACCACCGAAATAACGAACCCATGAAGGATAGTGGATCTATGGTCCACATTCTCTGCTAAGATCTACTGTGGATAGGATCTCTGGGACTCCAGGCTTCGACAGTTTCTAAATCACAACACTACCAATATATCGAAGTGTCAATCCACCAGAGATCCCCTCCCTTGCCTCCACCTGTCATCTCCTAATCTGACGGTTGAGTTTAACTTCGCCCCTCCGGGAGTTCTCAACTCAGAAAAAACACAACTCATATCCTTCGGAGTACCATTCCTCCATACCACAGAATCTATTATCGCACATCTTCTGTGATCAACAGTCACGATGGAATCTGACCTTCGAGCCTCTAGAAGTTCTCGACCCCACTATTTAAGCCTTGAATCCTCTAGACCATGGGATCTTTTGTCTCATGTCCCCTCCTAATGGAAAACGAGGATTTACTCCGCTCTTCAGAGATTTGGGACTCTTCATACTTAACAATTCTTGATCATGTTCCTCTGGAGTGCCATGTCTCTAGACTGTAGGATCTGGCACCATGTGGTTGAACAATAGAAGCAGACAGATGGCCCAATATGAGGGGTGAAACATGTCAAGTTCCAAATGGAAAATCATTCTTTCAAAATTAGATAGCACACTGGCACGTGGCACTCATCAAGTGTTTCCACATCACCCCCAGGTGATGTCACCTCCATGTCACTTCGGAACCTCGAGATTTTGGGAATCTGGGACTTCAAAGGTCTCGAATTTCTTGCAACAATTTTCCTCGAATGTCGAACTCCTAAAATGTTTAACCTCCTGGATCCCACAAAGTACAATTGTCACCAATCAAAGTGGTGACATGTGGCCCAACCGTCGAGTGAAACTTGTCAGGATTCAATTGATCCTAAGGGCCTGTCAAAAGTATAGAAACGAGTGACACCTGGTGGACCTAGGTAGGTCCATGTCACCCTAGGTGACATCATCTTTCCAAGTCATAACTGCAGCTTCGAAACTTCAGGGATTTCTTGCCTTCGACATTTTCTCCAAGCTATTGAACTATGGAATTGTTGAACTTTTGAAATTTCGAACAGGTCCACATCACCCCTGGTGACATCATCCTGTCACGTCACTTCGGCAATATGGGACTTCAGGGATATCTTCCTCCCATGCAACCACAAACCATTTCTTCCAGAGTGATGAAACTCTGAACCTTTATTAATATTTGGACACGTATCCCTTGGAATATACGATCTGGATTGGTTCCAGACTTCAGGACTTCGACATTCTTCTATAATTACAGTTTTAATATGGTCAGAGGGGAAAATTCCTAAGGAATTTGGTGCTTATCCTCCATGCATCTTCTCCAGATCCAACAGATGTAAGGGGTCTATCCCTTCATGAAATATTCCAATGACTCAAGTTTAATTTTTGCATTCCCAAACCCATGGTGACTGTGACCTCTTTTCTCTTTTGTTCGTCTTTAACCTCTATACCTCCTGAGCTTCAAAACACAACCAAGGTATTCTCATGGCACTCCTGGATGCTTTTAACTTTGAATTTTGTCCCTTTAGACAACAATTCCTCTGGATTTTCTTCTATAACCACTTGTACGGCCCATCCAGGATTAGTGATGAAACCAAGGGCTATGATACCAAATTTTAGTGTTCCTCGGCCACCCTTGTCAGGGAAAATGCCACTAACTCAAAACCAAACTAGTCTGAAAACCGGTTGTAACACACCCAACCACCCAGGTTGATCATGCTACTTGAAACTATCTATCATGCTCTGATATACATATACATATATCTAATGCAATTTTAAACAACGATAGACATTCTTTTCATACACATATTCATGCGGAAGCAACAATAACACATATATGCAATATATACAGGAAATTTTGATAACATTCAGACATGCACCTAAACACAACATTTAAACTTAGCATGTAAAATTAACATAGAATTAGTACTTATATTTTTATGAGAAGAACACTCACTGCGTGAAGACCATCCATGAACCTACCAGCCTTAGACCATGCTACACCAAGCTATCAGCAGTGGGTCACCCCCGATTTGGGACTAAAATCCAACAAGGGAAAAGGAATCCTAGGCTAGGTTGAGGCTACGAAAAGCTTCATAATTCAATAGGAAGGATTCTCTCCAACGAACCTACTTATGCCCGCCACTCACATACTCTAATTCCCCACATGTCTTTCCCACCCAGGGAATATGCACCTTCATTGTTACACATTCCATCGGTTGTTCCACTTCCCTTCTAGCGATTGAACAACAGGCCAGCTCATGAATTCTCAGATCTCTGTAGTTGATATTGGACTCCCTCCAGGAGAAATCACTTCCCCAACAAACTCTCTCACCTAGAGAGAGTTTCTCACAGGCCTGACAACCTGCTTCTTCAACCACAGGCTTGGCAACCCACCTCTTCAAACCACAATATGTAAAAATGACTAAGGAAAGGGATGGTTCAACAATTATAGAGGTTCCCAATGGTGCAAATGGCTCTTGTTGTGTGCCCATTCAATGCGTGTTTGAATGGGACAAGAGATGGAAAGAATCATGAGAATTAACTCCTTAGGAAAAATGGCCAGACTGGTCAGAATGGTGAGAATTCTTAGAGCGAGAATGTTGAGTATGGTTCCCTGTATAATCATGAGAGAGACAAAATGGTGAGTATGGTCTCCCTACAGAGTCACGAGAGATCTAGAATGGTGAGAGAGAACCCCCACAATGGTGGAAATTCCCACATAAATTTGCATGCATCCTAGGTGACACTTGGCTCTCCATGAGCTCATTCCTCTCCACTTGGAGTTTGTTCCTTACCTCAAAGTAACTTAGGATAATTGGGTTTATTTCCAAACTTTAGTATTTTTAGGAAATACATTATAATATTCCCTTGGGTTAAGCCCTCAAGCTTATCTCATTTCTCCTAGCCTCTTAGCCCCATCCCTTTCCCTACCCATTGGAGCTTATTCCCCCATAACTCTTTTTTCATGGTAGGTCTACACGCAACAATGTATTTTATTAATAATATGCATAATTACATATATAAAATGAGGCCCACTAACCTTAGCATCTAGACTGTCTGGCCTAATAAACACACAAGCCTTCCATCTTATAATTACTTGACTCACCAACCTATAAACATCATTACATTTCACAGGGGATTGGCCTTGGGTTATTAGAATGGGTACCAACATTAACCTAGTGGGCCTTATAAAGTGGACCCTTTTACATTAAATAAATATCCACTACTATTCAATGGGCCTTATTCAAAGAGAATGGAAACATACAACAATTAAATAACTCCTAGGTATCCTAGAATAGAGATTTTATGGTAGGACCCTAACATTCCCTCACCATAGAAAGCAATGTCCTCAAGATGAAGGTGAGGAAATTGTTGTAGAATTGTGGCTAGTTCCCATGTGGAATGTTTGGGTGGCATGTATTTCCACTAGATCAATACTTCACTGATTGTGCATTGGTTCAATTTATGCTCTTCGATATCCAATATTCCGTCCATTTGAAGAAAAATGGAGCCTTATTCATAAATTTTTGGTAATATGGTTTGCACCTTGAACTTTGATCCCATCACTTTTTTAAGAAAAGACAAATGGAATACTAGATCAATCTTGGAGTGGTATGGAAGAGTTGATTTGTAGGCCATTTTTTTAATGCATCGCATGATATCATATGTTCTATAGAACTTTGGGGCTAATTTATGAGGTGTTTTATCTTTGAGTGATGTTTGTGTATAGGGTTGAAATTGAAGAAATGCATGATCCCCTACTATAAAAGAACATTTGAAGTGATGTTGTTTCACCTATTGCTTCATTATATTTTAATCCATAACCAAATTTTCCTTTTGTATGTGGATAATGGATTCTCTAGTGTGGAGTGTTTGATCCATTGCCTGAACCTTGGAAGTTCCTCGTAAATATGAAGTTACCAATAATCATTTTTTTCCATAAATGACTTCATATGGGGTCATTTTGGTAGCTCCATCTCTTATTAATCCACCATTATACAAGGGGAATAAATCAATGTTCCCATTGGTGTGGGTTTTTATATGCAAGGCATATCAAATAGGGTTCTAGGAACTTGTTGAACACTTTGTTTTGGCCTTCTATATGGGGGTGATATGTAGTGTTCATTTTCAACTAGGTACCTTGTAGTTTAAACAAATCTTGCAAACGTTTGTATTGAATATAGAGTCCCAATTCAAGACAATGGAAGTGGGCATGCCATGTAACTTAAAAATATGACCAAGGAATACTTGGACAACTAGGGAGGTGGCAAATGGATGTGGGGTGAGGCATAAAAATGAGCATATCTGGAGAGATGATTGACTACCACGATGATCATGGTTTTGTGATTCGTATTTTATGAGCAGAACGAAATGACAATGGATTATTAACAGGTACTTAACACAAAATAACAGAGATACAGTAAAACTGGTTTTCTATTCAATAAGGAAATAAGCTGAAACTGTAAAATGCAGCGGAAACAAGCTTGTTGGAATGGTGGCGGCTTATCTCTGAGAAGAGATGTGACGACTGCACTCATTCGCAAGAAGATGATTACAATGAGGATATGAAGGAATTTTTACAATAAACAAGAATTCCAAAAAACCTAGATATCCAAAAACCCAACCCTAGGAGATGAAGCGCCAAAAGTCATGTGGGCCTTGTTTGAGTAAGTTAGTACATTAACTTCCCGGGATCGTAACTTTTTCATACGATCTCCGTTTTAGGTGTATGATAGACCGTTGGAAATATATTGTTGAGGAGATTCATTTTATGGCCTCAAATATGTTTTAGGCTACCATTGAGAATATTGATCCCAAAAAACCTTCATTTAGGCCCTCAAAATGGCCCCGGAAGTGAAAACTGCTAAAAATAGTAAATTGCCAAAATTGCCAGAAAACTATTTTGAGCCAGTTGAAAAAGGTGGGTGGCCACTGATATCCATATGGATCAATCCTCCCTCCTTAGGAAGCAATTTTATCCATTGCGTTGATTTCCCCCATCAGATGAGGAAATTTCTACTGAATTTGGCCCCGGGTGAGCCACTTGCCTTGGTGCACGAGCTACCCTGTTTTGATGACTCGATAAATATGAATCCTTTGTTGTTGAGTTCCCTTGATTTATGTGTCCACAATATAATCACTGGATTCTTGTTGAATGTAGCCAGGTTTGAGCTCTGTTAGTATCAGCTACTCTTCTACGTCAGAGGTGTCCAATAATGGTGGGAAATAAGGGCGAAGGAGATCCACGTTGAACACTGGGTGTAGGCCAAGGAAAGGAGGAATGTTGAGCTCAAAAGAATTATCTCCCATGGCCTTGGTGATGGTGTACGACCCATAATGGAATGGGTGAAGCTTCCAATGGGGTCCTATAAGGCATTCTTTCTGCAAATGTAACCAAACTTTGTTGCCCACTTGAAACTTATGTGGCACCCGATGTTGATCATGGCGCTTCTTGTACTTGTCATTGGACTTCTGTAGGATATCCTGAACCTGTTGGCGGATGTGCTAGATCCTATCAATGAACT
>WSFP011457991.1:0-19146 GCA_009831015.1 Picea engelmannii | reverse complement strand
CTACTATAGAGGTGCCCAATACCCAATATTGACTTAATAAATACGTTAAAGTTATACTAGTGGCTACTACAAAGGATCTTGATACTAACTTATGAGATACGTTAAATTTAAACTGTCGATTATCGATTACTATAGAGGTTCCCAATACTTATTTTCCCCAACATTTTCTATGTATATAAACTTATTTCATGAAATGGGTTGATTAGATAAAGTTGGTTGAGTTTATATTTCAAAGTGGAGGCTAAACCTAAGTGCATCTTTTTTCTTTTCTTGCTTCTATAACTATTGACAGTTATTGATCTTCATGAACTTCAATGTATGTAGTGAAATGATCTTGACTGTATATTTTATTTCCTATGACAATGACAAGTTGTTTCTTTCTTTCGATTTTTTGGTTTTGATCTTAGAATTTGCAGCAAATTAGTTTTTTCTTCACTAGATTTTATGAAATATAAATGGTCAAGGGTTGGTTTTTTTTGTTTTTTTTAATTTGGTCAAATACTTAAGGATCAAAGAAACTCTAATAAATTTGGTAAATGTGTGGATAAGACTCATATCAAATAGGATCAGAAAACAATGTGGTCAAAGGGAAAAATCAAAATGTGGCTCTGATACCAAATGAAATGAACAAAATTTATTTTTTGAGGAATATCCAACATAAGAAGGACAAATAGTTAAAATCCATATAGGATAAGTAAATATATGATTGAATAATGAATATGAGATAGATGATAGAGTTCAATGCTATGTGATGGTATACTTATATGCATTGATTGGTCTTTGTAGTTGATGGGTCACGTCCCTTGTTTAGCTCATTAATCTTAGTTAGATGTGCCATTTCATTTAGTATTTATTTATTGTTGTTGTTGTTGTTGTTGTTGTTTGCATTTGTTTGATGTTCTATATATTTTTGTTCATTACATATTTTGAGCCAACACCAAATTATCTTTGAAGTTACTAAGAGTGTCAACACTAGTTGTTATGGTGTTGTCTACCTCCTAAACCTTAGAGAGGCCTAGTAAGTATGAGATCACTAATGAGGGTTCTTGTCCATACACTATCTCAAAGGGGGGCATGTTAGTAGCACCACGATAAGTAGTATTATACCACCATTTGGTCAGGTGTAACCATTGGACCCATTGGGATTGTCATTCCAAAGAAAAAAATGTAAATAAGCTTTCAAACATTTCTTGATTATTTCCACCTAGCCATCAATTTAGGGGTGATATGATGTGTTGAGATTCAATTGGGTACCTTGAAGCCGAAGCAACTCCTTCCTGAAATTGATAATGAAGGTGGGCTCACGATCAGTCACAATGGATTTAGGCATTCCATGCAAATTAAAAATATTTCCCATGAAGACTCATGTTATTATGGAGGCCTTGAATGGGTGTTGTAAGGCACATAAGTGAGCATATTTGGAAAGAATATCAACAACTACCATGACCACTTATCTTTTTACTTATTTTAGTAACCCCACAAAGAAATCCATAGAAATGTCAACCCACACAATGTCGGGAATGGGTAAGGATTGTAATGCTCTTAGAGGCTTTATTGTTTCCCCCTTGTGTCATTGGCACATATGACATTCTACCACAAAGGTGAAAATGTCCTTCTTCGTGCCTTCCCAAAAGAATGAATTTTTAATCCTTTCATATGTTTTCTAAAATCCGAAATGACTTGTTGTTGGAGAAGAGTGTAATTTATGTGACACTTTGGATTTAAGTGGGCAATCCCAAACCAAAATAATATGGCCTTTATAATATATATCATTATCATTTAAATTGTATTTTGGATGTGCATGTGGTTCACCTTGTAGCCTATGGGTGATGTGCATGATCTCATAGTCCATTAACTATTCTTAGCATATCGTTTGTAGCTAGTCGATCACTATGAAATATAAGGAGAGGACCCTTCCTCATCATACTTCCTAGAGAGAGAATCACCCTTTACATTTTTCTTTCCCTTCTTGTAGATAATATCATAGTCATGACCTAACATTTTTATGACCCACTTTTTCTAATCTATGGAGGACAACCTATGTTCCAAAAAATATCTCTAGTTGTGATGGCCTATTTTAATATAAAAATGATACCTAGTGAAACAAGGATGTCACATATGAACTACATGAAGAATAGATAGAATTTCCTTCCCATAAGTGGATTTGTCCAAGTTTTTATTACATTATTTCTCACTGGTAAAGGTCAATGAGTGTCCCTCTTGCATTAACACAACCACAATCCCTTTGCATGAGGCATCGCATTCTAAAACAAAAGTCTTATTAAAGTTAGGCAGGGCTAGGATTAGTGTAGTACACATAGCACCTATTAAACCCTAAAAATCCCATTACACCTCCTCATTCTAACTAAATGAATTCTTTTTAGCAAGGTGATGAGGGGAGAAACAAATTTACCATAGTTCTAGACAAACTTCCTATAGTAACCTATGAGACCAAGAAATTCACGCAAAATTTTGAGGGTATTGGAACTAGGCTAATATGTCATCATATTAATTTCTTAGGATCAATACACACACCCTACCCACTAACAATTTTTCCCAAATATTCTACTTCGGAAGCACCAAAAACACCTTTAAAATGCTTGAGGAATGGTGGGTGATTATTGAGGAATTGTAAGACTTGATACACATGTGCCACATATGTTGCCCAAGTTTTGTTGTAGACCAAGATGTCATCAAAGAAGAGTCCCGGGACAAAATGACATAGAAGGGATCTAAAGATGTGATTCCTGAGGCTCTGAAACGTATAAGGCACATTGCAAAGACCAAAAGGTATTGCCAAAAAATCATAATGACCTTCATGAGTGTGGAAAGAAAATTTTGGAATATTTGATTCCTTCATGTGAATTTTGTGATAACCAGAGCAAAGATCAAGTTTGGTGAATATTTCTGCTCCATGTAGCTCATCTAAGAGATCATCAATGACTGGAATGGGAAATTTCATCTTTAATTGTCAATTTGTCAAGGGCTCAAAATCAGAGCACATGCTCCAATTGTATTCTCTTTTAAGAACTATGACAACCAAATACATTAGAGGAATTTGAGATCTCAAAAGGACCTCCTAAGGAAAGTAATAAAATAACAGTGAAAACAATAAAATAAGAGTTGTGAATTTTCAAAAAGAAAGAAAGAAAACTACTTTTTTAATTGTATTTTCGACTTATCTCATTATAGGTTTACTCAAATTTCAAGTGTGGGAACTCATTGGATGTGGAATTTTATTCTTCATACAATGAGTGCCTACACTTGAAAATTGAGTAAACTAATAAGGAGATAAGTTGAAAGTAGGATTTTAAAAGGCACTTCTCTTCCTTTCCTTCTAAAAATATTTACCCTTATGGTTGAGATCACCATCTTGAATCCTAATTTTTGCTTTGAGGCCCATGTTTTACCTCAAAATTTCTCTAATGCTTCGTTGGCCCAAGTTAGATGAGGCTATTGTACAAGCGTTTGTGGGGCAGGGGCCCCCTCCTCTCATGGTGCAAGGGAAAGTAACACTTTCATAGACTCAAGACAAGATATTAGGGGTGGTGTCTCTTCTATGGAAAATAATACTTGTAGTTGATAACAAGTATCATCTCGTAAGTATTAGTTGCAAGTTTTATTGTTTAGGTACTAGGGAAAACAATACTTACAGCTAATAGAACCTAAACAATATTTTCAATTTCATTCTTTTGGGGAAAAGGATGATGATACAAGTGCATATTGAGTGGTACACTACTAGGAAGCAATGGGATGTTATGATCATGATCTCCACATGAGGATGGTAATTCTTGAGGAAGTTCAAAGACTTGTTAGTGTTTTTCCAAGACTAACTGCAAATCTAGATGAACTAGATGAGAATCCTCCTCAAATGTTTGAATAGCATGAAATCGTGCAATAATACCATAATGACTCTTCTTCATATTATTTTTTATATTATGGGAGTCGGTTATCTCTAGAGATCCTACTTTGAGACCTTTGAGGATGTAAGAATTGTCATCCTTTTGAAAACTCATGTATAATTACAATAAATCCATGGTGATGGGGCCTAATGTTCTTAGTAATTGAACACCCAAAACAATATCACAGCAGACCATTTCAATACCAAACATGTGATTTTTCAAGGAATGCTCACCCACTCAAAGTTTCACATTTCCACACTAACCACCACATTTCATAGACCCACCCCTCCCCCTCTTAGCAATCATAATCTAAATTTGTTAGCAACATGGATAATGCAAGGTGTTTCTTAGGTAATGCAGCAATGAATGAAATGATGGGTGTCATCACTATCGATTATGAAAATTACCTTATGATGATTGATATTGTCAATGAACTTTAACGTTTAAGGACAAGAAATACTAGTCAAAGCATGAAGGGATATTTGGAGTCCTTCACTCGGTTGGTTAATAAGAGTAACTTCCTCAATGATGGGAGTGACTTCCTTATAAATCTCACCATCAACTTCGTCATCAAAAATGTCCTAAGAAATTCCATAAATAATTTATGTTCCATACATTTATGCTTTGGAGAATATTTTTCATCACAGTTGTTGCAAGGACTCTTGAGTTGATGTTCTTGTATTTCAACTTGTGTCGACTTGTGGACCTTGAGCGGTGTAGGTCACTGAGTATCCACCATATTTGGTCATGGACATGGAGCAAAGTTGGGGCATTTGGACTGTGCATGGGATACAAATTGTGCATGATGATTTATTTGAGTGTCCTCCAACCAAGTAGCAGTATGGTTCATCTCTACTTGGGCTCTAATTTCATCCTTAAGACCACTAATAAAGCATTGCTTAAAAAATTCATGAATAAAATTGTATGTTCTAACAACCAAATTTTCAAAAGCATCAATATATTCTTCCACCATATTGATTTGGCATGATTTGGTAAGCTATCCAAAAAAATTGTAACCCTAATGAAGGGGGGAAATAGAGCTTTCACAAAGTATTTCTATGTAATGATCCCGAGAGGTTCTTTCTTATACCATATCCACCACTGCCAACATTCCCTATCTAGATATAGGACACCAATTAAAAGTTTCAATAGGTCAAATACTATGGAATGAAGGTAAAAGTAGTGCTCCATTTGGTCAACCCAACTAGTCAAATCCAATCAATCAAATTTATTCAGATTAAATTTAGCAAAGCAAGGCATCAAATTGTGGGAACTGTCAAAAAATGAGAGGTCATTATTGGAAAATTCTTCCTCAATGTGCTTACCCTTACGAGAACCTTCACTAAAAAGATTGTCACCCTTCTTAGGCTTACCCTTTTGTGTCTCAATCTGATCAAAACAAAGGCCTACTTGCAAAATGAGGGATGACATATTGGTTTCCATTGTGTTAACACATTGGGAGAGATACAAAGCATTTGATTTACTTCAACCATGTCTAACATGTTTAGGGTGTTTTTAATGGGACCATTGGGTCCAACGAATAGGTTACCAAGAGCTAGCCCAACATGATTAGTGTCATGAGAGGAATCTGGGGAGAGGGGTCACAAGCAGAGGAACTAGCGGGTCCACAAAAAATATTTATTGCAAAGTGACACCATGGTGATTAGAATCGCACAATGATTCTTTTGAGATAGGTCCCGCAATGGTTTTGTCATGCCATAGACTCTTTCTATTTTAATCCAAAGGAAGTATTACTCCCTTCTGAGTAATACTTCCCAAATTTCCAAATTCCTAATATTTTCTGTAGAAATTTCACTACCCATTTATTTTTCTTCTGTCGATGAAAGAGATAATCCATGTTGCTTTTTCTTAGTCCATGTGACTGCACTCATGAAAAGGATGAAAACATATCCATAAGTGGATTTTATATCATCGAAAGAACCTTCCCAATCTGAATCTGAATACCCACATAGGCGAGGGTCTTTGCTTATGTTGTACATAATTCCAAAGTCAAGTATCCCTTTCACATATCTTAACACTTTCTTCGTCGTATTCCAATGCTCTTCCTTTTGTGCTATCATGAATCTGGATATGAATCTCACTACAAAAATCAAATCAGGTCTAGTGGTTGTAAGATATATCATGTTACCCACTAGTTTCCTTAGAGTCATTCTTGGATTAAAGTTTCAACCCTTTCTCCATAGGTACAGACGAGATTTTGCAATTTGTCATTTTGAACCTGTCAAGAAAACTCTTGCCACATTTTGTCTATGAGACAAAAATGTTGCTACCTGTTTGCCAAAATTATATACCTAGACAGTATTGTAGGAATCCTAAATCATTCATGTCAAAACAAAATCTCATATTAGATTTGATATGTTTTATAGCACTTTCCTCACTCCCTGTAATAATGATATCATATACATATATGACTAGAAGGATGGTATCATTACCAACTCTTTTGACATACATATTGTAATATGAAGGACTCCATTGGAACCCTTGTTCATCCAAGTATATGTTAATCTTGATGTGCCATTCCCTAGGTGCTTGCTTCAGACCATACAAATCCTTCTTTAGTCTGCAGAACAAATGCCCCTTCTCTGAAACCTGAAAACCATGTGGTTGATACATGTAGACCTCTTCCTGAAAATTTCCATTGAGAAAGGCACTCGCTACATCCATCTGATAGGCCTTCCAACCAAAATATGTTGTCATGGATAGAACAATTCGGATGGAGCTCATATTTGCTATAGGAGAAAAGGTCTCCTCATACTTAATTCCTTCTCACTGAGAGAACCCTTTTTCAACCAACCATGATTTGTACTTGTCAAGTGTACCATATACTTTGTATTTGACCTTGTACACTCATTTGCAACCAATGGGTTTCTTCCCGGGTGGAAGAGTTGTGAGGTCCCAAGTCTGATTTTTCATCCAACTCCCATGTTTGGTTGCCATGATCTTTTCCTAATAGAGTAAAGTTGACGATGTTTAGTTTTTGTTTTCTCTTTCCTCTTGATGATCAACCCTCAATCATTTCACTTATCCAAACATATATAATGGTGTTTTTCCACCACTTTGGTCTCTTCTTTGGATTCTCAACATCTTCACCTATATTTGTGTCATCTAAATTCGGATCTAAGATTTATGCATCCGAAATTACCAACCTAGAAGATTGTCCATGCTCAAAATATTCCCCCCTTCAAGAGGAGATGCATGAAGCTTGGCATTTGAATCTGTATCCACCATTGGCTTCTCGGTAATTTTGAATCTAGGAGAAGTGTGGAAAGTTACAACTTCCCTGTCAAAAACAACATCTCTACTAAATATCACCTTATTAGTGTCAATATCAACCAACCTATAGGATCTATGATTGTCATTGTACCCTATGATCATTATATTTTTTTCTCTTCAGACTAAACTTGGTTCATTTTTCAACTGGAATCCAAGTGTAGGCAGTAGAACTAAAGACTTTAATATGACTAAATTTGGGATTTCTTCCATACCATGCTTCCTCTAGAGTCTTTTTCTTCACCACCATTGTTGGACATCTATCCAGCAAGTATATTGTTTTGAATACTTCCTTAGCTCAAAACCTGTTTGGAACACACCTATTCTGCAATATACACTTGGACATCTTTGTGATAGTGTTGTTCCACCTTTCAACAACTCCATTTTGTTGTGGAGTGTAAGGTGTAGTGAACTGTCTTTTGATCCCATATTTAGCACAAAATTTGTTGAATTATTTGGAACAAAATCCACCACCATTATCATACCTAAGAGAGGTAATGTGACAACCTTACTCTTTTTCTACTGAGGCTTTGAAATTTTGAAAAGATCACTAAACACTTCAGATTTCAGCTTCAAAAAATACACCCACATTTTCCAACTATAATTATCAACAAACAGAAGGAAATACTTGGCGCTAGTGATTGATGTTGTTTTCATTAGTCCACAAATGTTTGCATGAACCATTTGAAGGACTCTATGTGATCTCCATGTCTTTCCTTCATCAAATGGTGCTATGTGGTCCTTCCCTTTTTGGCAAGCTCCACAAACTCCCTAGATCTATTGTTGAATATCTAGAAGTCCATTTACCATATTCTCTCATGTCAAATGAGAGAGGTAGGTCAAATTGAGGTTCATATACCTTTGATTCCATAATGTATTGATATTTGATGCACTCTTGGTTGTTAGTGCATGCTCTCTAACCTCTCTAATATCCATCAGTCTGAATAATATGTGGTCCTCGACACTGTAACACACCTTACCCCTAAGTACCCTCTATAATTATGGGGCATCAAAATTCTTATTTCCTTAATCATCTTGAATCCTTTTCTAGTCATCAATAGCTTTCTATCAACTCCTACCATGCTCGAATCTAAACTCTGTATTGGGAGATACGTCCTTCCAAATCTCTTCAGGAATTATTAGTCAAGGGCCATGTGGCACCCACGTAGGTTTGTCTCATTCGTACCATTCCAAGTTCCTCAAAGCCTCGTAGTTTCTCCAGCGTTCCTACATCTATGGTGGAAGACCATCCACCGTCAAATCCAACAGTGGAACTTCATCCTTGTTTATCACATAAGCTTAAGGGAAATTCGGCGTTGAACGCCCCTTTTTCTTCCTACGCACATATCCTCCAGAGTCCCGAAATCTCAAACTCTCGAAGGACTCTTAAATATTGCCACGTGAATCCGGCCTTCAACCCTTTCGGCTTATCTAGGATACTACACCCCAAGCCTCCAGAGTTTCGAAGCCCAGACTATAGAAGGGTCCACCATTACACGTGATGGTGTATTAAATGCAGAAGCAATGATAGGTGGGTCCCGAGTACTCCACCCGTTAATAGGCCAAGTGAATATGTGCCAGAGGGGAGATGACACGCAACAAGGTAGAGATGACACATGGCCCCATCAATGGGTGACATGTGCCACGTTCTAATGGGTACATAGGGTCTGTGAAAAGCACAAATCGAGGTGACACATGGCACATCGAACGTGGGTCCATGTCACCCTAGGTGACGTCAGTGTGACACGTCACTCCAGATTGACAGCCTTCCAATTCCCCTTAGATCTCACAGTCGATATGTGTCCATGTAGATCCATAGATCTACGGCCTCCATTACTTCGTAACTTCAGTGTTTGGGGAATCCGTTGTGTAACTTCATCTTTTCTCTCAAAGTGGTCAACGTCGGACTAACCATGGTCTGGATCCAGTGGTCAAGAGGGATCCTGAAGCATCCTCATATCGACGGTTTGTATTACTTCACAACTTGGTGTTTGGGGGTTCTACCCACTCCACACTCCATTTCTCCCGGAGTGGCAAATGTCGTACTGACCACAGCGTAGATCCAACGGAATACATTTGGTTTAAGACAAGGATGACATGTGGCCCAATCAACTGGTGACACATGTCAAGGTCTATTTGACACATAAGGTCTGTGAAGGTCCTGAATCAGGATGACACATGGCACACCTACTATGGGTACACATCACCCTAGGTGACATCATCATTCTACATCACTCTGACCTTCGGTGCTCTGGCGATATTCTCGTTCACCATCATGTCAAACCTCCCGGAGTATGACTTTGTCATAGTACTTTATGTTATCCTTTCACTAGGATCGATCTAACGATCGAGAAGGGTCCCGAAGAATCCTTGGATCCACAGTCCACTTTAATTCGCAACTTCGACATTCAGAGGTTTTAGAGTTATGACACCATTGTTCTCCCGAAGTGGTCAACGTCGAACTAATAGCGACATAGATCCAATGTTCAGGGAGGCTCTCGAGTACGCTCGAATCTACAACTCGAGTTACTTCATGACCGGTAAGTGAGTCAAGGTTTAACGGTGGGATAGATCCCACGATCAAGGTTAAGGGAAAACCGCTAGTTGTCGATCAACCTCGCTAGTAATCATACCAATAGGTTACATTTGGTTTTTTTCGAGGTTTGTGAAGTCATATGTCTTGGAGCTTCGAACTACCAAAGTTCTGAAGCCAGAATGGCTTCGCTCCTTTCGGCCCCAACGAAGGGTTCCCAGGTCTTGGTCATATGGATCCTCTAACGAGTCTCGGGGTTGTACGCTTAACTCTTAACCATGATTTTTTTAGGGTTGTGGACATGAGCCCTCGGTCACACCGACGAAGGTTTTGAAGGAGGCACCCTCCTTCTACCGAGCTTGAACTTAGTGACCTACGAGGGTGAATTAAGGGGTCGACATGACTGAGGTGTTCCAACGAAGTCTGGATACCACCCTTATACTACAAAATCATTGCTTGGGAAAATTTCCCTAAGGGTTTTCCAACAAGTACAGACATTGTAAAATTATTCTTAACTCCTTTGAAATACCATGTCTAATAATTCTCCTGCTGCTAAGAAGAGGCAAACATAAAACCATGCAAATACAGAGGCTCACAAGAAAACAGTAAGCATTTCTAATGATTAATCAAACAATGTAAATTTAATCATAGACACAGAAATTCAACTATCATTTCAATTGTAATATATATATTATAGGAATACTTATCAAAAGACACAATAGTGAAGCAACTTCTAAGAGGGGTACCTATTTCCACCCAACTGTAGGCACAGCCACTCCTGAATGGATTTACCAATGTCCACCTCCTAGATAGACCATGATTATCTAAGAGAGACTCTTCTTTCTTGTTCAGCGACAGCCAGGGACAAAGGTTACTCTCCTCCTCCCATAGGAACTTGGAAAAACAGTTTTCTCTCTACCAAGGAAGGGGTCTGCAACAAGTAATTCCACAGTCACTCGCCTTCTCTACAACCCCATTTATCAGCTTGGACTAAAAATGCTGCCAGGAGCTTCTTGCACCCAGAAAAAGCTTGTTTTCCAGTTCTCTCCTGAACCAGAGAGCTGTATGCACTCTTATTTTCCTTCACAATCCCCCTCTGCCCACGGGTTCCCTGTCTTTTCTTTCCTTCCTCAGCAAGATTTCGTGGGTCTGAATCCCCAACTCATGGTCAGGTAAGTAAGTCTTTCAGATGGGTACTTTTCCCATCTCCTCATTAACTCTTGATGAGGAATTCCCAACTACCATCCTGACTGGCAACTTATTTATGGGTCAGAGGACTATGTTGGTTCTAAGAAATTTAAATCCAGTAAGGTATTGGTCTTGTGGGGGTCATCTCAATCATTTCTAGCTCCCCTCACCATCTCTCTCATAGCATCATGATCTACCTTTGCAAACCCCCTCAGGATTTATGCAACACTATCCATTTTATTTAATAACAAAGATACATACATTACCTTTATAACAAAAGGTTCATCAATTCCAACATACACACATATTCAACTTTCCCATAGTCTCTTGGCAAGTTATAGTTATATTTACAAGTTGGGGAAAACAGGGGTATTACAGACACTAAGAGCAACAATATTCTTGGTCTCCTTGTCAACTATGTAGCACTTGTGATTGCTAAAGTTAACATCTAGTTGGGGGTTGTGCCGCATAATCTAACTAACTGAAAGAATATTAAACTCTATACCTGTCATGTAGTATACATTGAGGAAGATTAGCATTTTTCTTCCAAAGGAAATATGCACATTTCCTTTTCCAACAATTGTATACTACTCACCACCATCGTAGATCACTGAGTCCTTGGAAGAACAAGGCATGTACTTTGTCAACCAGTCATGCTTAATGGTGAAATAATGTGATGCACCTGAATCAATGAACCAAGTAAATGACATGGCCCAATCTGATTATGTCATGGCCATAAATGCATGGAAGGTTGACTCATTCTCCTCTATATGCTCTACGACATGAGCCTGTTTTTTAGGCTCTCCCTGGTTGGTTTGCTAGTCATCCAACCTCTTTCTACAGTTCTTATTCATATGGCCCTCCTTGCTACAATAAGGGAATTTGATGGTCTTGTGAGACTTGGTGACATCCCCATTGTTGCTTTGTCCTTTCTTCTTGGCCCATTTACCTCTTCCCTTTAAGTTGGCATCAAATGCATGCTCAGAACCATGTGTCTCATAGCTACTACCTAATTGTTTCTTCCATCTATCCTACAGTTGCAAAGCTTGTCAAAATTTAGGTCAACATTCATGGAAGTGATTTTTGGGGTCCGAATAAAGCACTTGTAAGAATGTGGTGAACTTTTTAGTTTGATTACTACCATGTATTCCTCCTCCATCTTCTGATCAATGGACATCAAGTGTTATCAGATATCTTTGAGCTTGATAAAATTCTCTTGGAGGGATGCATGCTCGTCCATCATCATAGAAAACAACATGTTCTTTAAGAAGAAGGCGTTGTCTTTGTTTGATGTCTCATGCAAATTTTTCAAATGTGTCCAAATCGTTGATTAAATATTACTTTTCTGGACCTTTGTAAGTATCTCATATTTCACAAACAAATTAATCATCATCATAGCTTCTCTTTCTTTCTCATCAAACTTGTTTTGATCTTTACCTGCAACTTATGTCTGGGTAATTTTTCCAAGGACAATATTCGCTAGGCACCTATATTGAAAACTAGTCAAAATTCGTTGCTTCCATTTGTTGCAGTTCTTGCCTATGAACCTTTGACTCCCTTATATCATAATGTTGGGTAAATATTCCATAGGTGAAGGTTCAAAGTAACCCAAAAAAATAGATTCATATGCTTAAAAACTTACACATTTATAATAAATCTACCCCAAAACAACCTAAAAACATGTAGATCTAGGAAAATCTGGTTTCAGTGAAACCCTTTTGGTTCTTCTATGTGATACGCTAGGGGTCCCTAGATCCATATCTATCGTCAACTGTCCCTAGGTCTTCACGCTCACACGGACTTTATGGAACCCAGACTACTGAAGTCGCAAGAGTTGAAACATTGTCTTTAAAAGGCACAACACTCTTGATACAGATTCAAAAATAATAAATTTGCAAGAGTGGAAACCGTGTCCTTCAAAGGCCCCAGACTATTGATATGGCTTCGAAAATAATGGACTCGCAAGAGTGGAAACTTTGTCTTTCAAAGGCCCGAGACTCTTGATATGGATTCTATAACACTAGGCTTTGATACCATATTATGGAATTCAAGCACATAAGAAACCAAGATAACTTGAAAGAGTTCTTCATATTGTATATTTAATGAGAAAGTGAAATATTTCTTATATAGGATTACAATAAAGTTGAGTCAATACACTTTATGAATATGGGATTGACCAAGAAACACACTAAAGTGAAATAAGACATAAAAGCATAAAATAATATAAAGTTGATCTGACTTTATTAATGCCTAGGTATAATATATAATTGACCATTATAAGATAATATTTACTTTAACATAAGCTAGGGTTTGCATGGAGATACTACGGTTTATAGGGTCCTAAGGACAAAGGAGTGCCAAGTGTTATAGCTTTTTGATATGTCGAAAGGTTTCCAACAATAGTACTCAGTTGAATATTTCATAGCACCAAGGAGGATAGACCATACCCTTAGCCCTACTACCTGATTCCCTAGCACATAAGAGTGATCCCCTTAAGCATTGCTCTTAGTGTATTATAACAACAAGACAGTGAACAATGTAGTGTAAGGTTAGTTTCAAGTGCACCTAGGGAGATTCTGATAGGCCCAAAGGTATGTGAAAGACAAATCCATGTATAGGTGTTGTATAATGCAGTACTACTCAAAGGGGTACTAACAAAGGTCACAAGGGTGTCTAACTAGGTGACGCTTATTGTATCTTCTACATGTATTCTTCCCCAACTACAAGTTTACCCGCTGCAAGAAATCATTTTGTTATTTGAAGAGGTTGAAACGCATCTATAGCCTTAAAAAAATATAAAATTGAAGCACATGTTGGCACAGAAAAGTGCTCTAATGCCACTTGTGGTGTTCCTTGTTAGTTGAAACAGAGCATTTAGAGAAAAATAAATTAAAATATAGCAACAAAAATAAAACAAATAAAACTAGAATTGAAAAATAACAAAAGTAAGCAAACCTTTATTGATCTTTGGACTTGAATGCTATGTTCATTTGTCTCTTTGAGGGGGAAGCCTCCCACATAATCAGATCTCTGAATACAATAATATTCACTTGACAACCAATTACATAAGTGTTGCTACTATATATAGTTTCTAGTTGACCACAACCTAACCACCTAGTGGACCTCCATTAATGAGATCTCAACCACTAACTAGTGGGCCTTCTTTATGTCTCTTATGTTTATTGATTTAACACTCTACTACCTCATAGATCCTTATTTAATAAAAATGGCCCTCAATACATTAAATAGCAACCTATTCCACTAACTAGGGGAGTTAGAGTGAGACCCTAACATATATTGTGATGAAAAAGGAGCTGAGGGACTATATTTGTATTGTAAAACTCTATATATATAACTAGTTTTTAGAGAGAGTGGTAGGCAAAAAAAAATAGAGTATAAATAAGCCATTTGGGCCACTTCTTTAATATTCTAATGATAGATATTCTCTCATGTGGTTATTCTTATGGTCATATATTCCTTGGTATCTTAAAAAATTGAGTGAATAAAGAGCAGTGTTTCATTTGTGCGTATCTATATTTGTGTCATATGCTTATGCTAAATTATTTAAATAAAGTCTGACTATATTTAAGTTTTATTGTTACATATTTTATTTCATTGTTGAAGATTAGTGCTTTGGATTTTGTTTATTTGCATGGTTGCCAACAATATTTCTTATTCCTCAAAGTATGATACTAAGGAAAAGAAGCTTGGTGAATGAATGGGACAGCTACTAGCCAAAAAACACTTGTTCGTGATTTTTTGCAATGCTTCACAATAATAAGAAGGCGTGGGTTTTTCTTGATGCAACGATCAACATGGTGAAGGATATGCCCTTGCAAACATTAAATTCATTGATGTGTATCCCTTTAGGATGACCAACTGGGAAGATGGTGGATAATTCACAAAATAAAAGAGAATCAATCCCTATTTCCAAATGGAATGGAGAAAAAGAAAACAAGATCATCAAATAATCCAATAGCTTTGAAGACCGAGGGATCAAAATCCTCTTGATTAATGTTGCATTGAAATCTAAAAAGGGACAAGGAAAAGAAATGCAATGCTTTAGACTATATGACTCTTCAGTGATGTAATCAAAAAAAGGTTGTGTGCCTATGAGAATTGAGAAGTGGTCAAGCCCACACCCAAACATTGCATCAATTGTGTATTTTTCCTCACTTTTTTTTTTAACCGAAACTGAGAAATATTGTATTTTTTCATTCTTTTATCATATGGGTATCATCATGCATCAACACTCGGTGGATCGCCCCCTTGGTAAATGGGAGGCCCACCTCTTTCTTTAGAGGGAGTTGTGGTTCAAGGCAATGCCACCCCTCTCCCCTTTTCTATACATAATCATCACATAATTTTTTATTTTAAATCTAGAGGTTGAAAGGATCTCCATGAATCTTCCAAGAATCAAAATAATTAAAGTTCGGCAAAGTTGCCTACGTCTCTGAGCCTTTGTCTTAGTGGGGAGGTTTTCTTAATAATCTTCAATATTTCAAAAGTACATCAATTGGATTACAAATTGGTCTGGTTGTGTTTTTTTTTACCTCAAGAATCCAACACAACTGATGGCACTGAAAAATCTTGAGCATAGCTCCCGGAAATAGCCTCCAAAGTTCACTTCCTCAATGGCTTCCCTACATAAAAATGGTTTGAACTTCACAAATTATTCATCATTTTGATGTTCTGAACTTGTTTTCCATGGAAAATAGGTTTGGTTAAGTAGGTTTAGAGTTAGGGGTCGAAATCCAACTTCCCCCCATGATTTGGGCCTCTTTCTAGGCTCATATCCCCTCTTTTAGGGCCGAAATCCAACAAAATCAGCATAATAAACCATAAAAATCCAATTATGTAGTTAAAAAACCCACTTTGGGCAAAAATATCTGTGCGCCCCTTTTTCTCCAGCCCCTGGTCATGTGGAGGACCATGGGGCCACGCACTAGGCACTTGTGCCCTAGTCTTCCACCCTAGTCCTCTACCCCAGGTCGCTTGGAAGGCAATATGGTCCTGGTCACATGGAAGCTGAAAATCATGTCTTGGTCGGCGAGCTAGCCCCTACCGATCGGAGCTTATCCAAAAATATCTGCCAAGTCTACAACAAAATGAAAATGGGAGATTGGCTTAATAAGCCCCGCCCCTTGCCATGTTGGTTAGCGGATTGTTGGTAAGTCATTTCCTATGTCGTAGGTATCGAGTTCGAATACTGTGGAGTCATAAAAAAAAATTGAACTAGACCAAATTTTTCCTAATCCAAGGTGCCACGTGGCACAACCAGATTGGACCACTTGGTGCCCTACTATTCAACCGCCAATCCCAGTCACCGGCACAATCAGTTGCACGATCTGTTTCCCGTACCACCATATGTCCTTCCTGGAGCTTTCCACATCACTGCCACCTGTCACTCGTACCCTGCCACATGTCATATGTACCCTGCCACACCACTGTACGAACTGCCACGTCAGCATCTTTACAGTCCAGTCATCTGCTACATCGGCACCCTAAAATGCCAAAAAATGCATCCCACGTGTCAGCCTCTAGTGTTACCACATCAGCATGATGATTTCATCTTCCATGTCATGATGATGTACTATTGACATTAGCAATACGAACAGTTGACTTTGACTTTGACTTTTTGCATGTTTGGGAAAAATTTCAAATCACAATAACTTCGTTATATGATGTTCATTTTCGAAAAAGAATATACTGTTGGAATCCCCATGATAATCCCTACGTGATGGCATTGGTTTTGTCTGAATCTAAGAACTTTGAAATTTAGGCCTTTTTTAATCCATTTTGGATCATTCCTCCCCTCTGAGACCTTTTGGTCCTCCAAAAGGATATTAACCAGACATCAAGTCGAGATAGGCCTCCCCACTTGTCCTTTGTCTATCAAATCTACCCTGTGCATATGTCGCATCATAATCAATTGCATAATAACCATGACAACTAAAATCATATTGTTAGCCATTTGAACTCGTTGACATCTTACTAAATCCACTATCATCCATGTAGAAAACATTATCAGCGATAATATCATAAATATGACTAAAAATGAACCAATATGTTTGAAGGGCTTGCACAACATTAACTTATCTTGAAGCAAAGTATGATTGAACTCACATCCTACAACCATTTTAATTTTGTGCTTAAGATCATCCAATTTAGGTGTGACATTTTTGCTTGAATAAGTCACCTTCCTTAATTGTTCCATTTTGACAAGAGATTGATTTGCTTTTATATGATGAGCATCTACAACATATTTAGTTTTCTTCTTAAACAAGTGGTATTGATTTTTTTCTCTGAAGAAGATTGCTTTGCGATCATATAAATAAGGGCTACCTAAGACCATTCCACATGTTTCTAGCGGTACCACATCACATATTACTTCATCCACAAACTTTGATGAAATTGCAAACCTTAAAGTGCATTGCTTTGTTATGGGTAATTTATGATTGTTGCTTATCCATTTAAGTGTGTAAGGTTTATGATGTAACTTAGTTGTCAATCCCAATTGTTTAACCACTTCCTCTGAAATTAAGTTAGATTGGGATCCAATATCTAACAATGTGTCAATCTCGGTATGTTTCATTATGACCCTTATATGAAACAATTTACTTCTAGAATCATAACCATCACCAATTTTACCTAACAAACCAACTTTTATGATTTTAGACTCATCACCTGAATCTGACCCCAAGTCTGTTGGTTATGCTAATGCTGCAACTTTTTGCCTCCCTTTCCTATCTTTGAACCACTTTGGTTTCTTCTATGGGTGAAATTGCCAGCAATGCTCATCATTATGCCCTTATTTCTTGTAATGCTTGCAAGAGAGCTTATCTTCCTTCACTGTCGTTGAATTTGATTTCTTCCCATTCCCTTTTCCTTTGCCTTCTTTCTTTGAAGATGATTCCCCTGATACACCAACTCCAGTTTTCCCTGCTTCAATATATGTTGCTTGAATAGAAACCTCATCAATATTAGTAGGTCCAAACATAAACACAGTATTACGAGTATGTGCAGGAAAACCTCCTATATACTTCATAAGAGTTTCTTCTGCAGTCGATGGAACAGCTAACATCAAATCCATATTACAAAATTCATCTGTATATTCTTTCACTGGTTGTCCTTTTCTTAACTTAAGGCTTTTCCATTCCAATTAAATCCTTTTCCTTAAATCCCAATGGATATAACGGTTTTCTAAGTGCGGAAATAAAATCTTTCCATGATAGAAATACATTACCAATTTGTTGAGTACCATATTGCAACTTACTCTACCACCAGATGAGTGTTGTTCCTACAAGACGAAGCGATGTCAATTTGATCTTGTTTCAGCATTGACTTCTCCATTATACATGGACAACTTAAATTTCACATCAATTTTAAGTAATGGCATGTCAGGATTATGTTTATGGGAATGTTTTATTGTAGAAGTAGGATTTGAACTTGTACTTGAAGAAGAAGAAGAATATGGAGGTGAAGGAGGGTCCTCTCCTTCTTCACTTTTGTCTTGCTTTGATTATTCTCCTTGAAAAGGTCTCTTATGTTCTAAGTAATCATCATACAATACTTTTACCATCTCTGACATGGAAAAGAAAGTCTTTTGAAACTCTCTTTCATTTTGAGAAAGTCCTTCTTCTGATGTCATCTTCTCACTTTGAGATGTCCTCTTTCTTGATCCAATCTTGTTGAAATAATGTAACAGCGAAGAGAATTTTTATTATTATTTTGTTATTGGATTAAATCCCCATTGTGGATTAATCATGTCATTATTATTATTATTATTGTTATTGGATTAATCCCCATTGAGGATTAAGCATGTCGGTAATTGTATAAGGACCAAATCCCCTTTTGCGGATTGGTCATCGGACAATTACAAAGTGCAGAATAAGAAGTCGGCCCTAGCAGTTATTATGGAAGACCCAGAATTAATAAAAGATGGGTTTACCCACCTAGAGTGAGAGGTCGGCCCTGCCAGTTATGACCTTTCACACGTGCCAGTCTTATATAAATAAGAGGCTAGCGCCTCACTTCAAACACACAACTCACTTGCTCATTCTCTTATGACGCAAGATGCAATTACCAATTGGAGAGAGGAGAAGAAGAGTGGCGCATCTCTTGGGGAGGACTTTCTGTATTGGTTTGAGTTATCTCTTGAACATTGTATAAGCTATTTATGATAAGGAAGTTTTGCTGGGTTTTCTTCCCCTAGAGGGTTTCCCAGGATAA
>WSFP011457968.1:0-19148 GCA_009831015.1 Picea engelmannii | reverse complement strand
TCATTTTGGGCATGGAAATTAAAAGAGATCAGAAAAAGAGGAAACTCTGGTTAAATCAGAGAAAATATGTCGAGACAATATTGCAGAGGTTTAATATGCAGGAATGCAAACCGGTCAAGATTCCTATTCCTGTTGGTGTAAATTTATCTGTGGATCAGTGTCCCAAGACACATGAAGAAGAGGAGGACATGTCTCATGTTCCATATGCCAATGCAGTTGGCAGTTTGATGTATGCAATGGTTTGTACTAGACCGTACATTGCACATGCAGTGGGAGTTTTGAGCAGGTATATGTCAAAACCAAGAAAGAAGCATTGGACAACAGTAAAAAGGGTTTTCAGGTATTTGCGTGGCACTGATAGCTATGGATTGTGCTATGAAGGAAGACTGGGATTGGACAGAGTGGTGGATATACATGGATTTGTGGTTGCAGACTGGGCAGGAGATCTGGATCGTAGAAGATCTACAAGTGGGTATGTATTTAACCTGTTTGGAGGAGCAATAAGTTGGATGAGCAAAAGACAAGCTGTAGTGGCACTTTCAACTACAGAAGTTGAATACATGGCAGCCACTCATGCAAGTAAGGAAGCAGTATGGTTACAAAGATTGTGTTCAGGTATTGGGTTGGTACAACAAGCTATAAAAATAGATTGTGATAGTCAGAGTGCAATTTTTCTGGCAAAGAACCCAACTCATCATTCAAAGACAAAACATATTGATATTCAATATCACTTTGTGAGAGACATGGTTGAAGAAAATAAAGTATTGTTGATGAAGGTGAACACTTTGAAGAATGTTGCATATTCATTAACAAAATCTGTGAGCACTAAGAAGTTCTCTTGGTGTAGAGGATCCATGGCCATTGTTGCCCTGAATTGTTGACTATGTAACCCTGTAACCCCTTGTGTGCAAAGAAAACAACAAGTGGGAGAATGTTGGGTATGTGTTATATTCTTTGCACGAGTAGTAGTGTCTGATCGTCTGTGTCGGGTGCGTAGGGGGGTTAGAGGGGGGCCGTTAGGCCCCCCTGCGCGGGGGTTCAGGGGCAGTGCCCCCGAATTTATTTATTTTTCGCATCGGGACCGCATTATATTTAGGTGGTTTTTTGGCACATGGTTTATTTGCCAATGGTTTTCCATTTTCGGTTAAGGAATGAGGGTTTTGGACTAATCCAGGTCATTGGGTTAGGGTTTTGGATGTCGCTGGATCCTATATGTATTTTGTAAACATTGTAACACAATGAATGAATATAGAATATGTTGGTTTTCCTGGTTTGGCTTTCCAGGGGAAAAATCTCTATGTAATGTTTGTATTTTCCATTGTATATTTTCTGTTCTTTTATGAATATCTGTTTGCAGTAGATATTGTACAAGGTTAGAATTTACAAAAGTGCCCCAAGGTGTAGTAAATGTTTTTTTCTCTTGATCATCAGGGTGGACTAACACTTGGTTGTAACCAGAAAATCCATCTAACAAAGAAATTATACTGGATCCAACTACCTTCTGCAAAATATGGTCCATTTTGGGCAAGGGATAGTTGTCTTTAAGTGAGACTTTATTGAGGTTTATGAAATCAATACAAATTCTGATCTCTCCACTCTTCTTTCTGGTAGGAAGTAAATTTGACACCCATTTAGAAAACCTTAATGGGACAATGATTTTAGCATCATACATTTTCTTTATTTCTTTTTCAATTAGAGGCATCAACTTTGGGTTAATCCTCCTAAGTTTTTGTTTGAAAGGATTATGATCTTCTTTTATGGGAATTTTGTGTTGTATAATGCTAGTATCATAGGATTTTAGATCTTCATAGCTCCATGAAAAAACATCTATAAATTCTTTGAACAATTCTATATATTTCTCTTTTTGAGTAGGAGGTAGAGATTTGGACAATTTAATAATTTTTTGTTCATTTTCAGTTCCTATGTTACAGTCCTCAACTTATTTTCCAATAGGTTCAATTTTTTGTTTTTTAGCCACATCATCAAAATCAAACAATTCTTCCCAAAAAATCTGAATTTTCTTCTTTTTCATTTATTTCTTCTAAATATATCTTATTTACTCTTTCTTTTTCATCATCATTATCTACATCAATATTTGCACATTCGAACTCATTTTTTGATTGCAGAAAATCAACAATGTGTTCATCGTTACCAAAAAATTTCCAATACCTGATATTGTCTCGGACAACAAGTCTGCATTTCACTTCAACTGTATATTGGCGATTAGGATGAACTGGTATTTTACAAGTGGCTGCTAAGGTAGCCAGACCATATGCAAGTATGTTTTGGCCTCTGGGAATCACCTGCAAATCATATTCAATAAATCATTGCAAGAAATATAGAACAACATTTATGTAGGCCCTCAGTCTTGGTTGTTTGGGAGAGTACTCACCCTTTATTTGTTTTATGATAAGTTCAGAATCACCCCTTATTGAAATTCTCTTAGCACCAAGATTTTTTAACAATTTCAGACCTAACATTAATGCTTCATACTCGGCTATATTGTTGGTACACTGAAAATTTAATTTGTAGGAATGGCTTTCTATATATCTTTCTTTTGAATTCGAAACCCACACTCTAGCTCCAGATCCTTCCTTACTGACAACACCATCAAAGTCTAAACTCCACAGAGGTTCTATTGGTTCCTCAGATTGTATTATCATTGTTTTTTCCTCTTCAGGGGTTGCTTTTCTTTCCTCCAAGTTATAACATCATCCTCCAAGTTTGCAATTTGTCTTTCCATGTCTCCATCATTATATAAAATAAAAGAGTCAAGATCAGAAAGAATAGAGTATAATGGGTAGTTATGTGGTTTCTCTTGACTAATGACCATGTATTTCATCAATGTCTCCCTGTATAATCTTCTTTGTTGACCAAATAATGGGATGGTGGAATAAGACATGTCCAGTTGTAGGGTGCCCTATAATTTGGCTTTCCATGATCAAGACAACAACATGCCATACTTTAGAGGTATGTCTGCAACAACAATGTCCATTACCATGCTTTTGGCTGGGATTTGTGCCAAAGTAATACACAAATCTTTGATCAAACCTATGCATTTAACTTTACTTGAATCAAAAGAGTATAAATCCTTGTAAGGCCTCCTGATATCAAGTCCCAATTTCTCCATCACAGCCTTAGTCATAAGGTTGTGAGAAGCACCAGAATATAGAATAGCATTGTGAAAAGTCTTATCATGAATATTTAAGTTGATGTAAAAAGGAGGAACATAACCACTTTCAACTTCCCCCTCAACTTCATGACCAAACAACAACTCTGCTTGATCATCAAAAATGTTCATTGTGTCTGTACCCACTCCTAGTTCTATGTTCAGGGCTTTGATCATTTGTGATCTGTAAGAATTCTTGTTCATTAATTATGACAGAGGAATAAGTATTTTGAGTTTAGCCAATTCACTTTCCAGAATGAATGAGGTAGGAGTTTTATTTTGATTAGGAAGATCTGATTTCTCAACCACATTCTTCTATGTAGTATCTTTGGGCTAACTGGTGGAGGGAACATCAGTTTCAGTTGTCTTTGGTACAGAGTCAGATGTTCTTTTTGTTGGTACCTCTGAGTTTTTCTTTTCAGGAACTTTCTTGGCAAGTGTATTTTATGTCTTCTTAAAGTCATAAGCTTTCTTGGTTGGATTATCATTGGACTTATTACTTCTCAAGTTGTACTGAATATGAACTTCCATTATTGCATTTTCAAAAATTTTATGTTCTAATTCTTCCTCGTTAACTTCAGTCTGTGAAAGGAGGAAAAGATCATGTTCTTCTTGGGTAAGAAAAATAGAATTATTATCATTTATTCCCATAATATTAATGTGCACATCATCAAGTCCCTCAATTGTTTCTTCCCCCTCATCAGCATAGTTTTCTTGGAAAGGTGGCCTAATATGTTGATCATGGCCTCTTTGTTCTCTTTGTTCTCTAGGATCTCTTTGTCTGATTTGGGGAGGATTTCTCCTGAAATTAAGATTTATGATTTTAGGACCAGGTTGATTTTCTCTAGGTGGGTTCCTATCAATGATTTATAATCTTTCCATCATTCTTTCCATAGTTCTGACCAAGGATTCTATTTTAGCATCAGCAATGGAAGTGGATGGTTCTTCCTTGATAGTTACGCTCCTTTCAGTTCTTTGTCTAGATCTCTTAGCCAATAGATTTTCCTCTACACTCACAACACTTTTTTTCATTTCTTCCAAAGTTGCAGGGTTTCTCTCTCTCAATTGGTAGGACATGTCAGCATCAAAACCATCAGGGAACTTAATCAAATATAAGCCTTGAGGAGGTTTAATGTTAGTTGGAATTTCATTATAAATATTTTTGAAGCGAGTGCAATAATCATGTACACTTTCACCTTGATTTCTTTTGATACTTTCATATTCAGATAATATTTGTAGATGTTTCTTTACTTCCCATATATTGAGACAAGACTGGTCAAAGGCAGCAATATCATTAAGGCTAGAATTTGGTAAGGCTTTGAACCATTTCTTAACATCACCAATTAAACTTTGTGCGAAGAGTCTCATTTAGACATCTGCCTCATCTACTTCTTGCAAATCAAAGAAGTCATTCATTTTATCAGCATGTTGTTGTGCATTGATGCTTCCAGTGCCATCAAACTGAGGAATCCTAGTCTGATAATCCTGGGGCATATTATGTAAGGGAGCAGCCAAAACAAGGGGAGCATATCTTGTTTCAATGATTGGTGGAGGAAGTTGGATAGTAGGAACTCCTATAGTAAGTTGGATGGTAACCTATATAGTTGTTGGAGAAGTGATGGAAGATGTGGAAGAGGCAGGGCTGTAAGATATAGGATGATTTACTTGAGGATTAATGGAAGAAGCAGAGATGGAAAGGGAAGAAAGTTCAACAAAATGTTGAATGTTGGATTTATGCAAAGCTTGGTCAAGGTCTGATGCTAGATCTTGTAATTTTTCAAAGTCTTGAAGGATTTTTTTATCAAGATATACTCCATGAGGGTGTCTTTCAGGGGTTCTAGGTTGGAGGATAGCTTGATCTAACATTGTTCTATCCACAAAGATATCAGATTTAGTTCTGCAAAGGCTATGTTCAAAAGGTAGATCAAATTGGATATCTTGGATTGTGACAAACTTCTCTGGAAGAGAGGTGGCCCTAGGAAGAGGAATACTACTCCCTTGACTTTCTTCTGTACTTATTTTTCTAATTATTTTTTTTGGATTATCTACTACTTTTACAGGTTCTGGATCAGGGTGAGATCTGGTATGAATTCTTTTTGGAGCCAGAACTTCATCTTTTGGAAACCTAATTAATTATTTACAAATTTTAACAACCTCTGAACATTTATCTCTTGAAATTTAGATCTTTGATTGTTCAAAAATAAAGTTTTCTTATCTAGGGAAGACAATTCATAAAGTTGGAAAATTTGTTCAGTTCCCCAGTATGGTCACCACTATGTTATCACTATGTAAATTCCAGAGGTTGTTGAAGGGTAGATGAAATTAACAGAGGTAACTATCAAAACCACTTTTGAAGATGGGATCTATCCCTGCCAGCTTTAGAGAGGGATCTCTCTGTAAGATTTATCTTTGTTTAAGTTTTTAAATGTTAGGCTAGTTATGACAGTTCGAATTTGTTTGTTTGTTTGTAATAGTTGGCTGAAATAATGCTTAATTTTCCATTGGGATATGGGGTTTGTATTAAAGATAAGGATCAGATTCATATTTTTATGAGGTTTAGTTCACAGGGCATGGTAGTAAAACTGTTGGATCTATTTGAGATTAATTAGATAGAATAAGAGGGGAAAATCCACTAAGCAGAGGAGCAATTAAGGATTCCTTTACTCAATTTCAGATGAAAAGATATAGATCATTAAAAGACCAAAGAAAGAGTATACTAGATAAATTTTGTTTTATTGACTTCCTTTTAATGATTATAATTTGAAATACATAAATGATCACAGAGAATAAGAAAACATTCAACAAAGAGAGAGATACATCACCAATAATCTCACACAAGAATCTTGTGAATAAGCTTGTTTTATTACTGGTTGATCCTTTGAAAAGTTACACAATAGCTCTTGGGTGAAAAAATCAACCCTCAATACTTCGAAGAAAGAAGTATTTATACAATTATTTACATTTGATCATGTCATAAATGACTAGGATGTTATGGAGAAAATATCTAACTAATTAGATCTCAAATTACAAAATATAGGAATTCGGTTGATTTGTTCGGATCCTTGGTGCTGATTTTGTGGAAGTAGTTGGTGACTCGTATCTTTGACTTTGATTGGTTTCTACATGCTGACTTGAACCTCAAAATTATATTTACTCACGTAAATAGCATAGATCTTCCCATCTCTTTTCACCTGGGATGGAAACCTTGAGTAACTTTCTGTATATCTCATCCATTTCAGTATACTTGGAAAAAGTGGGCTTGGTGATGAAGATATGTTTTATCTCATGCTAAATACTCAGGTCCAACTATAATGTCTCTAGGAAAGATTTACCAGTAATGCTTCCTTGTATCCCTGCAAATTTGGAACCATCCTTTCCCACTACACTAATATTTGCTTGTAATATGACAGAGTGATTAGCTTGTCATTGAGTACTAATAGTCTAGGAAGAACTTTCTTATGTAGTAATTCAATCTTACTAAAAATTCTATGCACTCCAATGCTGACAATAATCTGTGTTGAGCAGTAGAGGTTTTCTTCCAGAACTGAACATATGTGTTTTTGTTTAGGAGTTCATTCCTCTGTTTGATCTGTTTGTACTTGTCAAATATATTTGACTCTGTTTTCTCATGAGATGAATCAGCTGACAGAGTAATGTCTATTTTTTTTTTGGATGAAGATGTGGACACTATCAACTGACTGTCTGAAAAGCTTGAGGAATGTGGTCCCTCCATGACTATGGTGGACTGTATTTCTCCTTCTTTGAGCAGGTCTGATGTGTGACCGGTTTTGGCCCTTTTTATGTAGACTTGGAAGTCTTCAGTTGACACCTCTGTGACTAATGGGGAAACTTCTTTCCTTTCTCTCTTTTATGTTTTTATTTGAGGTGTGTTAGTATGTGAAGCAATGACATGGAGAGGTTGTTCTTTTGTTTCCATCAAAGTGTTCTCTTGCCATTCTGTCTGGTTCATATATTTTTCCACCTCTGGCTTATGTATGTGAGCATAAGGAGTGCTCCTTTGTTTGAACATGAGCTCTAAGATGACACCAAATGGGTCATAATTCCATGTGAAACTCATATGTTTCAAGAGGTTGTATGTCTCTTCTCCTGCAACTATGTTGTTGTGTATGAAAGGACCAATTTGGGTCTTAATTTTGAGTTGTTTTTTATTTACTGAAACAAAATGGATGTCATCAGATTTCGCCATATTCTTGATGTATTCCAGTGCAAAAATACTTACAGGAGATATTTTGGTCATCTGTATGGTGGCAACTCACATACATACACTCTTATTTTAGTGTGGTTTTGATATATGTACCAATCTCTTGTTTTGTCTAGATCAGAGAGGTGAAGGATTCTCTTAACTTCTTCATTGATCCTTGGCTATGTTATGTTTCTCAACATGCAGATCAATGGGTGATAAAAATGGTCTATGAAATCTTTGAAGCTGAATTCAATTGAATTTTTCCCCACTACTGAGGTCCATGAGGTCACTGACTGTGGGTTTCCTTCCTGATCCAATTTCTGAAAAAGCACATGGAAACTTGTCTGAGTGGAAAAACAAAAATAAATACACCAGCACTGAAGAATATATGAACATTCCTTCTATTGAAAACCTGAAATGATGATCATGCATGTTATCAGCCAGAAACTGACTGAAATCAAATTGAAATGTGGCTTTTTCCTCTATGGAAAAAATGGATAAAAAACCTAAGATAGGCTCATCTACCCATTCATCTGAGAAGTATCTTAACAGGTAACAGAGAATAGAAATGATTTGGTTTTCCCTGACAGAGAAGATGGAGGATGGATAGGGAGGATTTTTCTTTGGCAACTGAGCGTATTATGGTAGAAAGATCTAAAAAATATGGGCTCTTTGGGGGAAGGAGAGCTTCTGGTAGAAGTCGTTCAAGGCTTCGACAGAAAATGTGATTGTAGAGTCATTTTTGGGGATCTGTAACATCGGGTTAATGGATTCGGGGGTAATGGTGAAAATTGTTTCGCCAGAAGAGGAAACGATGGCCCTTTGGCTGGGAAGATAATGGGCTTGGCATTTCAAAATGAATTCAGGGAAGTGGAAGGTATGAGGGAACATGTACAGAGGAAAATTTGACTCCCAGAGTCCAATTTCATCGCTCTGATCCAGGAATATATATTTTAGCCAGAAGTGTAATTCAAAGAAGTCGAATTCACACTTCAACTTTGTAAACTTGTAATTTTTATTTGTCAGGGGGATGTGATCCAGGTCGATGGGAGGGGGAAGAATCAGATTCTCAGACGTCTCGACGGATTTGGCTTTGGGAGACATGACTAAGAGAGTTTAAGGTGGATTAATGGTGGACTGTAATTACTTGGGTTAATTGCACATGTTGACAATGAACCTTTGTGGCAATTGTCTTGAAAGATGGCTTTGGTGCGGTGTCCATAGTGTATGCATCGACAAATAGTGTCATAGGGTGAATGAACGGGGTTTTACAGCGCAATGGAGGTGTATATTATGGCGCGGGGTGATAAAGGGGATATTAACAGTCATGGGGAGGGAAATGATTTGCTAACGGGTAAGTGTGATGTGACGTGCGACAGGTGGTAGTGGGGTACGGTGGCGGAGTGAGGTGAGCGGATTTTGGGTAGTGGTTTGGAAAGATTCTGGAAGGGGGGGTAGGTGGTAAGTGGATTTGAGTGCATGGGGTCAAAAATGTTGAGAGATTGACATGTAAGGTGGGGCCAGCATGGGGGAAATCGCTTTTCCGGACCCCCCCCCACCGTTAAAGGTAGAAAGGTTGGGGGGTCTGAAATACTCTGAGGACCGTTGATATGGGTGTTGTTGGATGTCGCCACTGAAACCTGTGCATCCTTTAGTCGATATGCAACAAAAAGTCTTATCCATTAGAAGACTTAGGATAAAATCATAAAATGGGTAGCGCTAAGCTTACCCTTTCCAACTTTTACACCATGGTCTTATTTCCTAAGGTAAAAATATCCAAATTTACTCAAATAAAGGGTATTTTAACAATCCCTTTTCAATTTTTATTACAATAAACATCGCTAACCTAACTCCTAACCTAATCAACTAACATATTAATCCATCTTAGACTGTTGGATTAATTATTACTCTAACCTAGATAATTTGGCCAAGATTATATTGTTTGACCAAATTTATTCACTAACCTATCAACATAAATTTAAAAAGTTTAATCATGATTATACACTATGAGTCAAAAAAAATTATTTATGATGGGGTTTATATCTTATCTTATTCTTCTTTTTTTTGTACTTTGTTATTTTTATACCCTCTTTTCATTTTTTTCTATTTTTTATCCTTTTCTTTTTCTTTTGTTTTTGTTTTTGTTTTTGTAAATCATTTGCAGAATAAAATATTATTTACAATAAAATATGACTAGAGAAAGAAATTCTAATCACCAGGTGATACTATGAAATATAGGGTTATAACACCTTAGAAGACAAAGGCTACAAGGTTACCTTTTTTGAAGGAAAAGTTCTTTCATGGCACAAAGACTCACATATAAACTATGCCAGAGTAATTGGTGTTCGAGAAAACAACTTATACATGTTGACTATCCGACCAATCCAGGCCCTGTTACATGATACTGTCAGCTTGAGTGAGCTATGGCATATGATACTTGCTCAAATTCATTATAGAGCCCTTCCATCTCTAGGGAAAATGGTATCAGGCCTCCCAGAGATACAGATTCAACATAAAGGTGTTTGCAGAGGTTGTGCCCTTGGAAAAAATTTCAAGGGGTCCTTCTTGAGCAGTGACAATAGATCCAAGGAAATATTGGACTTGATACATTCAGAGGTGTGTGGGCCAATGATCGTTGCCTCCCTGAATGGATATTTGTACTATGTACTCTTCATAGATTATCACTCTGAAGACCAAGGATAGAGTCCTTGCAAGATTTCAATAATTCAAAGCTCAGGTTGAGAACCTGACCGGAAGAAAGATCAAGGTACTAAGATCAGATAATGGAGGAGAAGACACCTCCAAGGATTTCAACAACTTTTGTATTGAAGCAGGGATCAAGAAGGAGTACACAGTTCCTTACAACCCTAAGCAAAATGGGGTTGCAGAGAGGAAGAACGGAACCATCATTGAGGCAACCAAAGAAATGATACATGATCAGATACTACTTATGATTCCGCGGGAAGAAGCATGCATGACAACAATATATGTTCAGAACAGGAGTCCTCACCTGATTTTCAAGAACATAACTCATGAGTAAGCCTTCATCGGAGAGAATCCTGAGATTGGACACTTCAGGATATTTGGATGTCCAGTATACTTTCATGTACCCAAAGAGAAAAGGTCTAAGCTAGACCCCTCATCCAGAAATGGTACATTTGTGGGATACAATGAATCTTTGAAGGCATATTGAATCTACATCCCTGGTCAGAGACAAATTGAGGTGAGTAGAGATGTCATCCTTGAGGAGGAGATAGCCTTTCGAAGATCCAAAGAATCTCAAATGGATATTGGAAGCGAGCTAGTACCCTCTCCCCCTTCATCAGTTCAGAGGGAGACAACCATTGTTCCAGTTGATCCATCTTTTCCAATTGATCTAGTTGCTACAGTTGATGTTCCCAGAGACATTGCAGTAGGCCATAAAATACCTTCTTGGGATCCACAAACTCTGCAGGAGGCAGAGGGACATGCAGATCCTCAACGCACATTATGAGAGAGCAATAGACCAAAGAGATTTTCGAGTTATTTTTTAGCCATGAGCCACATCATTGATACTGAGCCTTCTTGTCATGGAGAAGTGACAAGTCAATAGGTATGGAAAGATTCCATGGCAGAAGAGTATGAGCCCATCTTGAATAATGATGTGTGGGATATTGTTATGAGACCAAGAGGGAAGTATGTAGTAACTTCTAGGTGGATCTATAAAATCAAGCATGCAGCTGATGGAAGTGTCGAGAAATACAAAGCGAGATTTGTAGCTAAAGGATTCTCACAGGTGGAGGGAATTGATTATGAGGAGACATTTGTTCCAGTATCCCGATACACCTCCATATGTACTATCATTTCACTAGTTGCATCCATGCATTGGAAACTAAATCAGATGGATGTAAAGACAACATTTCTCAATGGTTAGATTGATGAAGAAGTTTACATCAAGCATCCAGAAGGATTCGTGATACACGATGAGAAATCTCATGTGTACAGGTTGAAGAAATCCATGTATGGACTAAAGTAGGCACCTCGTTCTTGGTACGAGAATATGGATGGATTCTTGATGAGTTTGGGATTCAACAAAAGTGTTGTTGATCCAAACCTATATTATCACATTTTTGGTGACGAGTGCCCGATCTTGGTCATGTATTTGGATGACTTATTCCTCACCGGTTCAAAAAGACTTATTGTTGAATGCAAGTGAGCATTGACTTCTGAATTTGAGATGAAGGACCTGGTTATGATGCACTACTTCTTGGGACTAGAAGTATGCGAGAGGACTGGTGAGATTTTCCTGAGTCAAGGAAAATATACAGTGTAGATATTGAAGAAGTTCGTCATGACAGACTGCAAATCCATGCCTACTCTGATGGTGATGGATTTGAACAAAATAAACGATGCTTCTATTGATTCAGGAGAGATTGATCCACATTTATATCGGCAGCTAATTGGATCATTGATGTATCTGGTTAACACCAAACCTAATATATGCTATGCAGTGAATGTACTTAGTCAGTTCATGAGTCAGTCAAGACAGACTCACTGGATAGCAGCAAAGAATGTATTGAGATATCTTCGAGGAACAGTTGGTATGGCCTGAGATATGACTCTAGTGTAGACATGAGTTTATAGGGATATGTCGATGTAGATTGGGTAGGGAGAGAAATGGACTGGAAGAGCACATCCGGTTGTTGTTTTACCTTGGCTTCGGGCATGGTTTTATGGTGCAATAGGAAACATGGCTCTATGGCCTTGATTATCACAGAAGTAGAGTATATAGAATTGAGTGTGGCAGTCCGTGAAGCAGTGTGGCTTCGCAAGCTCCTGACAGATTTATTTGATCATGAGATGGATCCTACCATTATTCATTGTGATAACCATAGTTGTGTGAATCTCTCTGAGAATCATGTGTTTCATGATGGATTGAAACACATTGAGATAAAATATCATTATATCATATACATGGTGCATAGGAAAGCAGTACACATGCAGTACCTTCCTACACATGAGCATATTGCAGATATCTTCACCAAACCGCTTGCCAAGACAAAGTTCGAGTACTTTTGTGAGAGACTTGTCCTGGTGGAGAATGTCTCCCTAGATGAGAGGGAGTGTTGATGATTACATATTCATGAGACATCCTCCAAGACACATTCTCCTCTGAAACTGAATTGATTTGTCTTGTGAGAGAGCCCATGTGTTGGGTGTTCCCATGTGATGGGTGTGTCGTTCCTCTCTGGACTGAGATGAGACGATGTATGCCCCTGTGTGGGGTGAGGATTCTCATGAGATGAGTTTTTTTTTCCTCTATGGATTGAGATGAAACGATATGTACCCCTGTGTGGGGTGAAGGTGCCCATGTGATGGGTGTGCGTCAAACTCTGGACTAAGTTGTTATGACATGTGGTCTCCTGCCTTGTGGACTCAGTTGAGTCAGGCTTGAGATGGTACTCTGGATGATTCTCCTGTGGACTCAGTGAGATAGAGATATGTTGAGTAGGACGTCCTTATGGCTGAGCACAGGTGGATGTGTCCCTAGTGGATGTGTGAATCCCTTGCTATATTGTCTGAGAGTAAGATTTACATGTAACCCTAATTGTGGTGTAAAGGGTACAGGTCGGTTCCACCATATGTGAAAGATAATTAATGTTTATTGTAATAAATTAATTATTTTCTAAGTTATTGAGGTCGGCCATGTTGTGTCAATAGACACCACTTTTGGTCTATTCAGACTAGTATAAATAAAGGTGATTTCCCCATTGAGGAAACACACAAGTTACTTGTCATTTCAGAATTTCAGCAAGTACATTTTCTAGGGCTGAAGTGTGCACCTCTCTTGGGAACAAGTTTCAAGGTAGTAGAGAACCCTCTTGTGTTCATTAGGGTTTCATAGTTGGAGGATATTATCTTGAGAATATAGCAAAGGGTTGATGGGTTTTTCTCCCTTGTTGAGAAGGGTTTTCCGAGGATATTTCTTGTGTTCTTGTGCATGGTTATTCTTCTTGTGATCTTGGTTATTGCAGCACTTGCACATTGTGTAGCTGCATTTTTTTATGGTTCATGTAAATGCTAAAATGAAATAAATCTCATGCTTGAGCCTAGCATAGTGAAAATTCAACATATAAGACGAGTGAAGAGAATGGATATCTATCTCCAACCATTGATTGATGAATTTAAGCAATTATAGGAAGGGATAAATGTATATGATGTATCAAAACCCATCCCAATGAAAAGGTATTTTATGTTATATATAATATGTGCGTACACCATGCACAATTATTTAGGACTAGGAGTTTTCTCTGGTAAGCATGTTGATTGATTTGTTTATATCTATAATGTTATTTGGCATACTTCATTATATTTTTGACACTAACATGCTATGAATATGATAACATCGCAGGTCTTGTAACAAAAGGGTATCATGGATGTAAATGTTATGGACCTTCTATAAATGTTAGGTGGTCCAACCACCTACGAAATCCGGTGTACAACTTTTCGAGGGTATTCCTCCCAGAAGACCACCCTTACAGAAGAGTTGCATTTTATTTCAATGGTAAACCAAAGAGAACCCAGAGACCTGAAATAATGACATTGATAGATTGGATTACGGCATATGACACATAAAAGGAGAAGGAAATCATAGAATTGTTTGATTTAGATGGGGAACCTATGTTCGATGATCCTGAATTTTTCGACACCTATGTTGAGAAAATTCCCTTTGGGATGAAAAGGAAATATGTATTTTATGAGCTTCCATATTGGGAGCATATTAAGATTGGCCACTTACTATATCCCATGCATATATTCAAAAATGTCTCATATTATTTTTGGAGGCACATATAATTGAATAAAAGTGACACATTGATCGTTAGGAGAGGCATTATTGCTTCAAATACTAAAAAGAGAAATTGGCCAATAAAAGAAACTAGAGGAGATCTTGGTCCCTCGTGGTGTTTTAAAGAAGGTGATGTCCCATGGATTTTGAAGAAAGATGATATTTCTATGGAAAAGGATGTTATATTTGGTGTGAAGGAATCTTATTTATATGGGTTGCCTCTATGATGTTGATTCATTGTAGAAGAGAAATTGTCGGGGTTGAAATCACATGACCATTTGAACATTCTAAGGGTATGTATGTTGAATACATTATTCTTCTTCTATATTGTCGATACAAATATGTTATGCACTCACAGTTTTATGGAAATTAATGATATGAGTGTCTATTTTGTAGTGTCATTATCCTTTGCTCATGCATGGTTATGTGAACCATGACTTCCCCCAGGACCTGCGATGTGTCATATCAAAACTATCTACATTTTTACATTGAATCACATCAAAGGATATTCATATGTCTATCATTCCACAGTGGCGTTGAGAGATAGTTGATATTGTTTATATGTTTGAGAAGGAAATTACCATGAGTTTTATGGACTTACAATTTCATCTTCTAATTCACCTACCTAATGAGGTTGAATTAGTTGGGGTTCTCTCATCTCGTTGGATTTTCTTCTTAGAGAGGTACATGGAAAAATTGAAGGGGCTTGTTCAACAAAGGGAAAAATCAGAGGGGTATATAGTATATGAGTCGTTATATTATTCCAGTGAGTACATCAAGCAAACTGATGACACAACAGGGGCATACGTTTTAGACGACCATCAATATGAGGACAAAAGGGAAGGGGAGATACTCCAAATGAATGGGAAAAGGTGCTTGATAAAGAATAATTCATTTATATTTTGTCAATTTAGTACAAAGAAAATTTTTACATTGAAGTTGATTATATATATTTGATACCATGCTATTTGTTTTGAATTATTGTTTACATCAACGAATTTAGAAATTGATTCCATCAATAAATAAAATCTTTAAGTTGATAATATGTATTTGATCTCATGCTATTTGTTTTGATTTTTTGTATACATCAGCAAATTTAGAAATTGATGTCATCAATAAATTAGTTCTTTACAATGCGAAGGAAATGTGACCACGGGTTGTGTTGTATGAAGAGATAAGAAGGAAATGTGGCAGTGATAGGAAAACATTCAAGCGGTTGAATGGTAGAAGCATTCCTTATCCTAATCATTTAAAAGAAAATATGCCAAAATTATGTCCCAAAAATTGGGTGGTTGACCAGATACAAGAGAAATATGCAGTGTCTAGTCGTAACCCATGTGGAGAAGATATGGATGCAGTAAACATCGGGATCAAGTTCAACAAATCTATAATAACCTCTCTAAGTATCACGTTCAATTTGTAATATTGTACATTTGAATTGTAACATATATTATGTTTTTATTAATGCTTGGGTTATTAGACATGTGACATTGTCCTTTGTTCGCATTTTTACAGGTGCATTTGTTCCCATCTATGTGGGCATATGGACATCATTTTCACACTAAGTATATTGACAATGGAAACATCACACAATATTGTGGAGTGAAGGTCGATTTCAACCAATATAGTCATGCTAGACACCATGATAAAAACCTAATAGAGGGAAATTTAGGTTATATTGGAAAGATACGAGAGATCATGCAAGCGAAATTATCATTGTTTCAATGTGTTATTTTTTGTTGGAAGTGGTGGGATACCTTCGACTGGAGAAATGTAATGGAAGATCGTTATAGTGGGATAATATGTATTAACTCTAAAAAAATGTAGGTTGAAACTAAGGAGCCTTATGTTTTCCCAAAATATTGCAACCAATTTTTTTTTAACCCAGATGTGTTGGATGGGGATTAGTGGTTCTTACTGAGACATGATCCTAGATCTAAACATCTTTTTGAGAACAACAATTTTATAATTCCAAACGAGTAAGATAATCAGGGTGATAACAACGAAGACTGATTTGTAAATGTTTTGTTTCGACATTTATATTGTGGATGTGTCATTTTATTTTGGGTATCTATAATGGCCAATTTTATTTTTTATTTTTTCATTTTATAATTATGTTGGATATGAAAAGTTAACAACCATTTACGACCACCATATTGAAAATACATTAAATAGTACAAGCATAAGATGCGGTTTTGATATATTTTTAATGTCATAGTTATTGTTTATTATATCAAATTTTTGTTGTATTGTATTGACATATGTTTATCTTAACATTTGAATTACTAAGAATTAATTGAGATATCACAAAGTTGGTGACATACAAAAATATTTGTTTTAAATTATAATTTATTTAACAAAAAAAATGAAGATATTAAAAAATCAAACGTCAAAATTTGTATTGTTTGGAAAAATTAAAATTCAAATAAATATATACTTATTTTAATGGAACTTCTAAACATGATTCCAACAAAATAACTTCATGCAACATCTATGATTTTTGGAATCACACTTGTGGTTTTCGCATTACCAACTTTTATGGCATTCCCAACCTTAACTAGTGCAACTATCATGGACTTCACATATTCCACTCCATCCTTTAGTTTTATAATCATATAAACTTATACTAATCACTTTTTTTACATTTTCCTTGAAATAAGTGTCAATATAGGAAGGACATGGAAATTCTAAACGAGTCTTTTTCTAGAGCCTAGTTAGAATTAAGGAAAATTTTAATGATCCATACTTATCTAAAAGTATATAAACCTTTGTCAATTTTACTAATTCTTAAAATACTAATTATAAAATGTTTGGTGATATTATTTTTTAATAGAAGATTCATAAAGTTAGTATTAGAGTAAACAATTGTGAAAGCATTTCATCGAAAGTGTATAGGTCATTAAAATATATTATTGTTCTTTATATTTAGTATTTTAAATTTAATTAACTAAATTTCATATATTTTAATAGTTGGATAATATAAATTAATAAAATCTTTGGAAAAATAAACATTAATAAAATGTAACAATTGTGATTTTAGTAAACAATTATATTATAACTTTGTCTTGTGAATTTTGAATAATAAAATTTAAAAAAAAACAGTATCATTATTGCATCATCATCATTGTTATTAGTGAATAATTATATTATAATGTTATTATTATAATATATGAAAAAGACATAATTATTCAAATCACAATCATTTCACTCATCATATTTAATTATTTTTGTTTCTAAATACATTTAATCATCTTGTTGGATGAGAAACAATTCACTTGAAGAAGAGTTAAACATTATATGGCATTAATGGTTATAACTTTTTGAAATTACGATCCATATTAAACAATTTCATAAAAGTAAAGTTAAACATTATATGGAAACTATAAATTTAAAAGAGTGATACATCTCAAATTTAACTTAAAAACAAAGAAATCATTAACAATATTAATCATTAGCATGTTCATAATAAAAAAAATTATATCAAACAACAACAACCACAACATTATATGAAAAACATAATATACATGAGCGATATACATATGAATATACATGTCAAACATACATATCAACAAAATCTGCAATAAACATTGTCATATATACATCTCAAGTCAAATATAAAACAATGAATGTACATGTCAATCAATACCACTACTAGCTAGGTCCACCACCAGAGCCAGATGCATCAGTGTCTCTACTACCAGAGGTAGAGGGTCTATCAATGATAATGTCATAAAGAAATGTCGACATAATTACACTATCAAATATCTCTCCATCAAGATCATCAACCTGTGTAGCAATACTTTATGTGAATATAGTGTCCAAAGAATCAAAATCTTGTGACACATGTGGAGGAGGATCGATGGATGATGACACATGTGGAGGAGAAGGACAAGGATAGGTGGATGGTGACACAAGTGGAGGAGGAGGACGATCAGTGGATGGTGACACATGTGAAGAATAAGCAGGAGAATAGGTGGATGGTACAAACACATGTGGAGGGGGAGGATGAGGTCGAGGATAATACATGGATGGAGAATACACATGTGGAGGAGGAGGAGGATCAAATGTGGATGCAGGTTTAGACACATGTGGAGGGGAAGTAGGAGGATCGATGGATGGTGAAGATTCATGTGGAGGAGGAGGAGGAGGAGGAGGACCATGTGGTGGATTATAGGATGTGGATGGGTCTGATGATGAACCAGATGGATTAGGATCATGTGCAGGACCCCTCAACCTCACGATGAGGTTGACGACACCGACAATATGATGCATCAACAACGTGATGTCACGAGGTAGACTCATCCATATTGTAGAGAGATATGGTACTCATAATATGTCTCTAACTGGTGTGGGTACTACTTGGTGACTAATGATGGCAGTGCATAGGTGATCTAGCACCTCTACCTAAACTCTTCGATCCAGCCTGCGTGGCATATGGGATCTATGTATTTGTTGATCAAAAATTTGGTCACCTTAATTTTCCTCTCTTTGGAATAAAACAAAAATTATCAAAAGAAATAATTTTCTCGTGCTCATCAACTCATGGTGTAGCCATCAGTCCCATCTTCATCATACCTTTTGTGAAATTAAGATATGAGTCTGTATGCTCAAGATATTCATAATTTTGTCCAGAAGTCCTATAGAGAGATTGCAAAAAAACTTTGAAGAATTGCAAGAAGAATTTTTCTAAGTGTTTTGGCCCTTTTTCCTCTCCATTTTTGAATTTTTTACTAAGTACTATCATCTTCCATCTCCTCTCCATCTTCACACTTAACTATTTTCCTCTCTCATACTCTCTTATCCCTTTACTTCTTTTCTCATTCCATACTTAGCCATTTTTCTCATTACTCTCTTATTTCCTTATCCATCCCTCTCATACTTAGTCTCATTTTCCCTTCTCTACTCCCCTTCCTTACTACTTTTCTTACTACTCTCCTTAACCATTTTTC
>WSFP011457960.1:0-19148 GCA_009831015.1 Picea engelmannii | reverse complement strand
TATCACTTTATGAGAGACATGGTTGAGGAAAAGAAGGTGTTGCTGGAAAAGGTTGACACTTTGAAGAATGTTGCAGATTCATTGACAAAGTCTGTGAGCACATAAAATTTCTCCTGGTGTAGAGTAACAATGGGCATTGTTGCCCTGGATTGTTGACTATATAATCCCCTGGACCCTCGGATGCAAAGAAAACAACAAGTGGGAGAATGTTGGGTATGTGTTATATTCTTTTCATGTGTGTGTGTGGGCGCGTTAGATATGACAACTGCGTCTGACGATCCCTCATACTAGTGCTCTTTTTGTGCTGTGTGCACCGGGCGCTTTCCTAGGGGGGTCCCAGGGGGGGGCAAGTATGCCCCCCTAGTTACGCACAACGTTTGGGGCAGCGCCCCAAAAAACAATTTGGGCGGTGTTTGCTATTTTTAGCAGTTTTGTAAATTAATCTTGGATTAAGGGATTAGGGTTTTGGTATCTACGGAATACCTAAAAACATTGTATATATTGTATGGTGAATGGTGAAATTTGATATAATAAATATAAGAAAGGTTTTCCCGGTTGAGGGTTTCTGGTATATATCTCTGTGTACTATTTGAATGAGCCATTGATTAAATTTTGTTTTGCTTAAGAATCTATATGCGTTGCTTTACTTCACAGGTTTAAAACTTACACCAGGGTGGGACAAGCATGTGGGGAATGAGAGTCCATGAGAAGTGGGCATAAGTAGGCTCCTTGGAGAGAATCCTTCATGTTGCACAATGTAGTTTCATGTAGCCTTAGCCTAGGTCTAGGACTCCTTTTTCATGGGTGGATTTTAGTCCCATCTTGGGGGTGACCCACTGATGAGCGTGATGAGCAACGTGGTCTAAGGCTAGGAGGTTCATGGAAGTTTTGCATGTAGTTGGTGGTCATCTATTAAAAGATAAGTACCAAATATTTGTTCTCTATATGATGTGTATCGTGTACATGCATTATAATGTTATCAGAATTGTCTGTGTTTATTGCATGTATGTATTATTGTCACTTCCGCATGAATATTCGTATGAATAGAATGTTGTGTCTATTTAAAATTACATCATATATATATCATAGCGTTAATTACAGTATCATGTTACAACCTGGTTGGGTTTGGGGTGTCACAAATTGGTATCAGATCATAAAGTCATTTTCATTGTGGTGTTGGTTGGCCTTTTAGGTGGTTGGGGACATCATAAATTGGTATCAAAGCAACAAAAACAAAGATACATTAGTTTAGGTAGCATTACCCGGCATGGGCTAGTGGTCGGGGATGTTACAAATTCGTATTAGAGCCACAGTTTCAACACTGAGCCTGGATGGGCCAGGAAGGTGGAAGTGAAGAAAAGGTTTCAGAAATGGAATTATTGTTGAGAAGGACAAAATTGGAATTTTAGAGCATTCTAGAGTGCCAAGAGAACACATTGGATGTGTTTGGAATCTCAAGAGGTATAGTGGTTCAAGAAAAATAGCATAGAAAAGAGACTACAGTAACCGTGGGTTTGGAACCGCAAGGTTCAAATTTGGGTCGTGGGATCTGTTCGGGAGAAGGAGGGTCCTTCACAACCATCAGATATGGAAAAAGGTGCATGAGGATTAACCCCTAATTACTTTGGACTTCATGACTTTAGCGAAGTTTATGTTTGATAAAGCAGAAAGGGGTCGAATCCCTAAGCTCCAAACTCTCGGAATGGATCTACACCGTAGATTTGGGGAGAAGTGCTTGTCTATTGATATTGGCAAAAGATATATCGGAGTCATAGATCAAGCCAAGGGAAAGTAGTAAGGTGTAGTGGTGAGGAAAACATATATCAATCATCATATATGCGCACAGGGGGTTGTGAACCATAGAAATCACAACCTTTTGGAATTCAGTGCTCGGGAGAAACAAAGTGTGCTAAGGCACAAACTCCCGAAGCTCAAAGTCCCGAAGTCCAGAGTAACTCCAGACCATTCATTGAAAGAGACATGTGTCAGTAGACTGGCTAGTTCAGGAGATCAATGTTTGAGAGAAATGAGGGTGTGCTAAGGCGAATTCTCCGAAGTCCCGAAGTCGAATTCTCGAAGTGACGTGACATGATGACATCACCCAAGGTGATGTGGACTTCCTTAGTCCTGCCACATGTCAGTCATAATGGAACTTTGACGACCTTGTTGGACCAAAATCAATCTGACACATGGGGGGCATGTGTCACCACCTTATATGATGGCAGTTGTACGATGTGGACCCCGGTAGATAAAGTAGTGCAGAAATTTCAACATTAGGAAGTTAACAAACTTGTGGAAGTAAAAACTTCTGAAGCCCGAAGTGTCAAAGTTTTGAAGCACCAATGTGACATGACATGATGATGTCACCTAGGGTGACATGGACCTAACCTATCCTACCACATGTCATCTACTTGTGCCTTTGATAGACCTTTAGAAACTATGGTGACCTGACATGTGTTGCTCGTCGGTGGGGCAACGTGTTACCGCTATAATGGAATGACAACATAGCTAAGGAAACCACCTAGTTCGGAAACTTGGAATTCAGAGGCAAGGTTAGAGGAAGTTGTGAAAATTGTCGAATTTTGAAGCTTCGGAGCTCCGAGGAGACACAAGTTTAGTACTTCATCGGTTTAGCATTCGAGAAATCACAGAGTTATGAGGTAGAAACCTCAGAAGTCCAAAGTTCCAAGGTCAAGAAACACAGGAATGACATGTCTGCTTCTAGTATTTCACATGGAAATCTTCTTGAGTGTGGCTAGTGGGGCCCCTGATGGTCGCAAGGGACACGTGGTGCAATATCCTGCATTTCAAAGATTAGCCACTTCATAGGAAAGTGGGGTCGTGTGGGTTGAGAACTTTCGAAGGCTGAAGCACCATAGTTTATTGTGATCGTTGGCATTCGAGGACGCGTGTTAGAAGATATGACACTCTGGAGAGTTGTCACTCTAGAGGTTTGTGGCATAGAAGGATTTTTAAACCCGAATCATAGAGTCCTGAAGCTAATTGTGGCCGTTGATTTGGGTAGAGAGCGAGGATCGTTGTTTTGCCTCACGTCAGTGGTGAACTTTGCGAGTTCGAGGTTCGAGAGATTGGCATTGTGATGAGTTGAAAACACCTGAAGCCTGAAAATATGAAATGCGGAGTAATCACCCAGCTATTATCACTTGGTCACAGTCATGGTCACATGTATATTAAAGGTTGAAGGGAAGGGGCTAGCGCCCGAAAATATTTGTTAAAAAATAGAAAAGGGACAAATTGTTCAAGTATCCATAACTTCCTACTCAGGATTCAGAATTGAGCATGGAAGAAGCCATTGGAAAGGTATTGAACAATAGAAGATAATTGCTCACCCAGAAATTGGATCTGAATAGTAAATTTCTTAGGAAAATGGTAGAAAAGAGGTCTGATATATTAATGAATCAGAATGGTTCATGTTTCCATGAGATTTTTAAGAACAGTTAGCCTAACAAAGTTTTGTTGGTTTCACATTGTTTTTGTAGAATTAACAGTTGTCAGATCAGAGTCATCATAGAGTGCATAAGTAATGGATGATACCCAGGCATTCTTCAATCAACAAGATGAAAACAGAGGGTTGGATGTCCAGTTGGATAGGGAAGGAACTAACTCCAATGGAAATGGAGGAGAAAGGGAGGAAGACATAAATTTGGTTGAGACCCTCGTAAAATTGTAGTCAAAGGTCCAGAGCCACAAGGATGATAATGAGAGGCTTATGAAGGCCAAGGAACAGCAGGAAGACTTCAACATGAATTTAATTCAAATCTTGGAAAGAATTGAAAAAAAGTTGGATAAGGGGAGTGGCTCCAGCAAATCAGGAAGTCACAAGACCCCTGAGAAGAAAGGAAGATCAAGGAGTGGTAGCAGACATCGCCATCACTCCCAAAATAATTCCCATAGGAGAGAACACAGTAACTCGAGTCCATCCCTTGTCAGGAAACATAGCAGGTATGGGGTGGATTATTTGAAAGGAGAAATGAATAAGATCAAACCTCCTTCTTTTGATGGAAAACATAAGAAGCATGAAGATGTTGAGACATGGATGTTAGGTATGAGGAAGTACTTCCAATTGCATAACTATTCTCCTCATGCAGAGGGAAGAATTTCTATCTACCATCTTAAAGGAAAGGCATCCATGTGGTGGGATTAGTTGGTGCAAGTACAACACCTCAGGGATAAAAACGTGACTTGGAAGGAATTCAAGAGGCATTTTGAGAAGAAATACCTGACCAAGAGGTATTATGACAGAAATATGAAACAATTATATGAACTTAAACTGGGAAGCATGACAATAGATGAGTATGAAAGAAGGTTTCTAGAATTGTTGAAGTATGTTTCTTTCATCAAGGATGAAACAGTGAAGATTCAGAGGTACCTGAGTGGGCTGCCATCTTTTATCAGTGACAAAATCCAATATGATGATCTCAAGACTCTATAAGAAACTATAAGGAGAGAAAAAATCGTATATGATTAGCAAAAAGGAAAGACTAATTTCTAGAGGGCTTGGGAGGGTAAGAAGAAGTTCAAGAAGGAACAGAGGCAGAAGGAAAACAAGCCTCCATTTTTCAGAAACATTCCTCAAGGATATCCATCTTTTAGAGAGCATAGAATGTTTGAGGTAGGAGGGAAAAGGTCAAGGTAGGCACCCATTCAATGTTGGGGTTGTAAAGGAGACCACAAGTATAGATATTGTCCTCACAAAAGTGACAAGGTAAGAGTTTTCCACAATGTACAACAAGAAAAAATAGTGGAGGACATGGGAAAAAGAGTACCAAGGATCTATGCAGCCCTGGACAATAAGAAAGTTGAGTTTCAATAACACATGATTGAAGTTGAAGGTATGATCAATAACCATGCCTTCATTATTTTAATTGATTTGGGGGCTAGTCATAGCTATATAGACCCTAAGATAGTGGAAATAATTATTTTTCCAAGAAGCAAGCATGGGAAATCTTGGTTGGTACAGCTGGCTACAGGAGCCAAGAGGAAAGTTGTTGAGTTGGTTAAATCATGTCTAGTGGGAATGAATGGACTGTGTACCAAGGAAGATATGAACATATTGTCGTTGGGATCATATGATTGCCTAATTGGTATGGATTGGTTGGACCAACACCATGCCATATTAGACTACCATAAAAAGGCATTCACTTGCTTGGATGAGGAAGGAAATCAGAAAATAGTCCAAGGAATTCACAGGGCAGTTACTATCCAGGAAATCTTAGCAATGCAGTTGAAGAAGTGTTACAGGAAGGGTTGTCAAATATTTGCAGTCCATATGAAGTAAGCATCTAAGGATAAGGTGCCAAATCTAGAGGATCATGTAGTCCTGGAATATTTTGAAGATGTGTTCAAGGAGGTACAAGGACTACCTCCAAAGAGAGATATTGATTTCTCTATTAATTTAATGTCTGGAGCAGCTCTAGTGTCAAAGACTCCTTACAAAATGAGTACACCAGAGTTGAAGGAGTTGCAAATGCATCTTGAATAACTTATGAAGAAGGGGTATATACGCCCAAGTTTGTCACCTTGGGGTGCCCCAGTCTTGTTCGTGAAAAATAAAGATGGAACATTGAGATTGTGCATCAACTTCAGACAGTTGAATAAAGTAACTATAAAGAACAAATATCCTCCGCCAAGGATTGATGATCTCTTTGATCAATTGAAGGATGCAAAGATATTTTCAAAGATAGATCTTAGGTCAGGATATCATCAGGTAAGGATTAAAGAGGAATACATCGGCAATATCATCTTCAGGACAAGGTACGGTCATTACGAGTTCATAGTGGTGTCATTTGGGTTATCAAATGCACCAGTTGTTTTTATGTGTTTAATGAATGGTTTTTTCCGAGAATATTTAGACAAGTTTTTCATTGTTTTTTTGGATGACATTATTGTATATTCAAAGTTAGAAGAAGAGCATGAGCATCATTTTAGGATGGTGTTGCAAGTGCTAAGAGAACATCGGTTGTATGCCAAATTGAGCAAGTGCTCATTTTATCAAAACAAAATTCATTATTTGGGGCATATCATATCTGAAGAAATGGAGGAACTACCTCATGGGAAAGAGGTTGAGCTAAGGATAGACCATAATGGTCTGAAAAAATTGTTTGATCAACCTACTTTGAATGCTAGGCAGAGTAGATGGTTGGAATTCCTCTGTGAGTATGAATTTGATATCAAGCACATCAAAGGAAAGGAGAACAAAGTGGTTGACACACTCAGCAGGAGAGTGCATGAACTGCAAGCTACAACCATTAGCATGTATCATATGGATATTAAAGGCATAATTTCTAAAGATGCAAAAGTAGATTTGCAGTACATAGAATTGGTAACAAAATTGCAGCAAGGTAAAATGCAGCAGAAAACTGAAGATTATGAATTGGGAATTGATGGAATTCTCTTGTACAAAAACAGAGTTTATGTACCAGATTATCCGGAATTGAGGAGTGTGATTTTAAAAGAGATGCATAATTTTCCTTATGCAGGACACCCAGGATATCAGAAAACAATTTCAATAGTCAAGAGCCAATATTATTGGCCTGGCATGAAGAGGGATATTGTTGAATACATAGCTAAATTCTTGGAATTTCAAAGGGTCAAGGATGAGCATAGACACCCAGCTAGGTTACTACATCCATTACCCATTCCTAAATGGATATGGGAAGTGGTGACAATGGATTTCATCACAGGATTGCCCAGAACATGCAAGCAAGATGATGAAATCATGGTAGTGGTGGGCAAGCTTACTAGAGCTGCCCATTTCATTCCTAAGAAGAATTCTCATAAAGAAACTAATGTTGTTGATATTTATATGAGGGAACGGGTACACTTGCATGGTGTACCCAAGACAATTGTGTCTGACAGAGACCCAATGTTTACATCAAAGTTTTGGAAGGGGTTATTCAAAGGGTTCGAAACAAATCTGAACTTCATCACTTCTTATCATCCTGAGTCTGATAGGCAAACAGAGAGGGTGAACCAAGTGATAGAAGATATGTTAAGAATGTATGTGATAGACAAACCATCTAAATGGGAAGATTAAATACACTTGGTAGAATTTTCCTACAACAATGGGTATCAAGGATCACTAAATATGAGCCCATTTGAATCACTTTGTGGCAGAAACTACAACACCCTAGTAACCTGGGGAAACCCAGCTGATAGGGCAGTGGTTGGGCCAGAGTTTCTCCAGGAAATGGAAGAACAAATGCTAAAGATTAAGCAGATGAAGGCTGCCCAAAATAGGCAGAAAAGTTATGTTGATAAGAACATAACTCACGGAGAATTTAAAGTAGAGGATCATGTATTCCTGAGAGTGAAAGCCAACAAAAGCTCCCTGAAGTTGGGAAATTGTTCAAAGTTGGCAGCTTGATATTGTGGGCCATTTGAAATCCTAGAGAGGATTGGTCCAGTAGCATATAGGATTTCATTACCTGCATGCATGTCTATACATAATGTATTTCATGTGTCTTTGCTTAAAAAATAAATACCTAATGCTAATCATGTTATTGATTGGAATGTGATTCAGGTGGAGCAAGAAAGCGCTTTTCAAGTGCATCCGGTACGCATTTTGGACCGGAAAATCAAGCAGTTCTGGAATTGAGCCATAGGGCTTGTAAAGGTTCAATGGACCCAGTACGGTCCTGATGACGCAACATGGGAGCATGAAGATGCTATGCGGGCACAATACCCACATCTTTTTGAAAATTTTGAAAATCTTGTTGATATTATGTAAATAAGTTGCACTGAGGAAGGTGCAAAAATAAGGGGAGGGGATTGTAATACCCCAAGGCTGAGCCCATGTGAAATGTAATGATGTTTGTAGGTTGGTGAGATAAGTAACTATAAGCTGGTAGGATTAAGTGTTTATTAGGCCAAATATCCTAGATGTTAAGGTCAGTGGGCCTGATTTTTGTATATGTAATTATGCATACTATTAATAAAATACATCGTTGTGAGTAGAACGACCATGAAGAAAGAGTTATGGGGGACTAAGCTCCACTGGGTAGGGAAAGGAATGGGGCTGAGAGGATAGGAAAGAGGGGCTAATATTGAGGGCTTAACCCAAGGGAATATTATAATGTATTCCTAAAAAGTACTAAAGTTGCGAAAACTAAACCCAGTTATCGGAAGTTCCTTTGAGGAGAGGAACAAACTCCAAGTGGAGAGGAGCATGCTCTTGGAGAGTCAAGTGTCACCCAGGATGCATGCAGATTTATGTGGGAAGTTCCACCTTTGTTGTGGGTTCACAAACCATTATGGCGACCTTCTTGAGGAGTTCACTCTCAACATTGCATCTCTCTCACGATTCTGCAAGCTGACCATTCTCACCATTTTCCTTACTTTCCCTCAACATTCTTACCAGTCTAGCCATTTAGTTTCCTATGAGTTCATCCTCAGAATGTTGGCCATCCCTTGTGTAGTCCACACATGCATTGAACAAGCTAGCAGCCACATTCATTTACGCCCTTGTGAACCTCTGTAATTTGTTGAGTCGGTCCTTTTTCCTTACCCGATTTTGGTTGTTGTGGATTGAAGAGGCGGGTTGCCAAACATGTGGTTGAAGAAGAAGGTTTTAAGGCCTATGAGAAAATCTCTCCAGGTGAGAGAGTTCGTTCGGGAAGTGATTTCTCCTGGAGGGAGTCTAGCACCAGCTACAGAGCTCTGAGAATTCTCGATCTGGCCTGTTGTTGAAGCCCTGGAACGAAAGTGGAGCAGCTGATGGACCATGGAACAATGAAGGTGCATAGTCTCTGGGTGGGACAGACATGTGGGGAATGGGAGTCTGTGAGAAGTGGGCATAAGTAGGCTCCTTGGAAAGAATCCTTCATGTTTCACAGTGCAATTTCCTGTAGCCTCATCCTAGGTCTATGACTCCTTTTCTCTGGGTGGAGTTCAGTCCCACCTCGGGGGTGACCCACTGCTGAGCATGATGAGTAGTGTGGTCTAAGGCTGGGAATTCCATGGAACGTATACACGCAATTGGTGGTCATCTATTAAAATATAAGTACCAAATATATGTTCTTTCTATGATGTGTATCTTGTACATGCGTTATAATGTTATCAGAATTGTTTGTGTTTATTGCATGTATGTATTACTATCACTTCCGCATGAATATGTGTATGAATATAATGGTGCGTCTATTTAAAATTACATCATATATACATATGTGTGTGTGTATGTATCATAACGTTAATTGCAGTAGCATGGCTCGGCCTAGTTGGGTCGGGGTGTCACAAATTGGTATCAAATCAGAAATTTATTTCCATTGTGGCATTGGTCAGCCTGTTGGGTGGTTGGCGACGTCACAAATTGGTATCAAAACAGAAAAAACAAATATACAGTGGTTTAGGTAGCGTTACTCGACAGGGGATGGTGGTCAGGGACGTTACATTTCATCTTCAAGTTCTCTTTCTCTTTGAATGAATTTTTGTTTATGATCCTTTTCCTTTTCAATCTCAGAATTGTCTTCTATTTCATTGGGATTTTATGTCTTTTCAATTTCAATCTTCAAATCATGGAATTTAGTTTCAAGATGTCCACACTTTTCACAATTAAATCAAAAGAACTCACATATGTTGATTTCTCACTCTTCTTCTTCTTAATCTATTTGATATGATGAGCATCTTTCTTCATGTTATATACATGTACCCTCTTTAGCAATCTCTAACTATGTGATGTGAGAAAAATAGATGTCATGTAGCTTGTCCCAAAATTCTTTAGCTGATGAACATTTACCCACTTTGTCCTCTATTGAATCATAAAGTCCTTCCAAAATGAAATACATTGCAATTTTTTTATTTTGATTCAATTCCTTTTTGGCTGCAGTATTTTCCCTTTTTGAACAATCATATCATGTAGTAACTTATTGCCAAATATCATACCCATGTGCTTGTAAAAATATGTTCGTCCTTCTACTCCATATCCCATACTCTATAGCACTCTGACCATCAAACATTGGTACTCCATTCTCAGTGTATTCCATGATCTCCTTCCAGTGGGTAAATTGTTTCCTGAAGGAACCTGCTCTAATTCAAATCGTTGGATTACTGAGAGGGGGGGGTTGAATCAGTAATGAGAAATTCATACCACTTATTAATCATTTAAATCAAAATGTATAATCTTTCAATTTATTCAACAATGTTCTTCAGTTCATCATCAATATATTATTTCATTATAAATATTGACATCCATCAGAGCATAATGAATAATAATAAACACATCCACACAATACACAGTACACCAATATTCATGTGGAAACCCAATGTGAGAGAAAACCATGGAATTATTTTATTATATGTCAAGAATTGCATTCAAGGAAGCACCAACTTGCAATTCTCTAGCTCCAACTGGAGGAGGCTGCAACCCCTTGGTTTATCAAGCTCCAACCTTAAGGAATCTCTAACTCCCTAATTCTCTAGCTCCAACCAGAAGGAGGCTAAAACCCCCTAGGTACTCCAGATACAAGTGGAAGGTGGCTACAACCACCTAGTTCTCAATCTCCAACCTTAAGGAAGCTCCAACTCCCCGATTCTTCGGTGCCAACCGGAAGGAGGATACAACTCGCTTTCCTTTCCCCATCCTCCCATCCTGAAATATAAATTCCAAATATAGACAACATGTCACTTTCACTGAATCAACCACTGCCACTATCACTTTGTCACTATTAACATGTACCAACAATCTATACCAACAACATGTACCAACAATCTATACCAACAACATGTACCATGCACTAATCATGCATCAACATGTACCTCAACATATACCATCAACAAGTGCATTAATCATGCACCAAACTGTACAAATAACCTTTCACAACAACCTGTCCAAACAACCTATCATAAAAACCCATCTCATCAATCTCATCAACCAAATCAGATCTACTCACCAAGATCTATCACCAAGACAACTCTCAACCATATGTACAATATCACCAAGATGTGCATCAACCAAGACTACTCACAAACATCAACAAGATGTACCACAATCAAGATGTGCTTCCAAAAGTATACCAATACATATATGCCACATAATCCATAAACCCTGTGCCAACAATACTTCATAAATGTCTCCAACAAGATTACCAACAAGTGCCTCTAACAATGTACCAAGTATGTACCAATCATGCATCAACTATAGATCAAACTATGACTCGTCAAGTTGTACCAACATCACCATATCATACACCTCATGTATGTTCCAACTCATCAACTATATGTCACAACATGTAACTCAACCATATACCAAAGACATATACCAATATAACCAACAAAATTTCTCCATCAATACATCATACTATCCATGATCCAAATACCATAAACCCTCACATCAAACCATGTGCCAAATCTCACTATTGTGTAGCCTCAAATGTGTACCAATAATATACCAATATTGCTAACAAAGGCCTCTCACAAGCACTTCAAGATATGTCAATGTAACTTAACTAACTGCATCAACAGATCTGCCCCATAACCATGCACTACAACAAGTACTATACATCAATAGTATCTCTAGGGAGATTCCCAAACTTACAAGACCATTCCTCATCCATATACAAGCATATGCCTAAAATATGTATCCAAATATGTGCTTATAACAAGAAACCATAACACTACTGAGAAATTACTAACATGATCAACAATACCCTAACAAAAATACCTCAATCCATACACTAGGGTTTGTACCATGCATCCAAGTTATACCTCAAGCATATTCTCCAAAACTAAACCATATACCATCATCAAACACCCTTCAAAAACACACATACAATCATACTTGTAGCTTTGTTACTGACCTGAAACATTAGATCTCGGATAACCATGGCTTACTCAGCTTCTGCAATCTATTCCAACCCTTTTTCCCAAATTTACCAGTGTCTCTCTTGTTGCGCACTATTTGACCCACAAGGATGCCTCGCTAGACTCTTGTAGGCTAACCCGCGAGGACCTCAGTAATTAGTGTTTTTCATAAACCCTTTCCCTTTGTGGCTCCAAAACTTTATCGTCAAACTTTCTACGCTTCCTCAGCTTCGCGCAACCTCAGATTTGTCAATTATGCATGCAAATAACCTTTCATAAAATAGATATTCAACTAAGTTCAATATATGCCAATAGGAGTCACTTTCTCTCCTACGTATACTTTCCAAGTGCCTTCTTCTAGAAGTTTCATTGTAATTGTTTTACCCCTTTCTCCATCTTCTAGGGCTAGCCCACTTTCAACTACTTTACCCACTTGCAACCACTTTATCCACAAATAGTAAACTCACCACTTCTAGTTGAAACTAATTTATTTTTAATTATTTTCATATTGCAACAACTTAACTCATGATTAACTCCTAGTTACAACCACTTTGACTAGTAAACTTCTTCTAGGAGCTTCTAGAATAATTTGACTTCTTTGAACTTCTAGGGGATTCTATATAACTCATGAGGGTTCTCCAACTTCACTAAGCTATTTCTCCTCAATCGTGAGGAACTACATGACATACCACATATCACCAAAAATGGAACAACATGTATTATCCATATAGAATATTCTTACTTGCATATTCCTTGATCTTCATTCCTTTATACCTCAAACAAACTGGGGTCCTTTACCAATACTTTTGGAGCTACCGGAATGTGCTATCGTACATACTCAAGGGTTGACATCAATCTCTAAGGGTTGACATCAATCTACAATATCATACTCCAAGGGTTAACATCAATGACAACCAACTATCCAAACCAATTGTCCATCAATCTAAACCAATTGTTCGACATTGGTCAATTCAAATGGCACCACTACAAATTCATAATGTCCATACTTGGTTCTAAAATTTGTTTTACGGATGTCTTCTTCCTTGATTCTCACCTAATTATATCCTCATCTCAGGTCTATCTTTGAAAATATATTTGCTCCTCTTAGTTGATCAAAAAGGTCATCAATTTTGGGTAGAGAGTATTTTCTCTTCACATTGGCTTTATTTAGTCATCTAAAATCAATATACAGTCTCAATGTTTCATCCTTCTTTTTAAAAAATAGTATTGGTGCTCCCCAAGGTGAAACACTTGGGTGTATGTACCTTTTCTTCAACAATTCTTCTAGTTTCATTTGTAATTCTTTTAATTCTGGTGTACCCATTATGTAAGGAGTCTTTGATATTGGGGCATATCCTAGTACTAAATCAATAGAGAAATACATATCCCTCTTTGGTGGAAATCCTAGTATTTCTTTGAATACATCCTCAAAATCTTGCAATACTTAAAAATTATTCAATACTTGGCCCTTTGATCTTGTCTAGCTCCTCCACATGAGTTGCATACAATTCTCATCCTTTCCTGAAACATCTCTTTAGATGTAAGGCTGAAATATCTCTTATAGAAATGGGTCTTTAAATTCCTTTCATAATGCTCTGCTTTTCTTTTTCATCAAGACATGTAAATGTATTGTTATGGAAATATAGGATAGCATGATTCTTGTCTAACCGGTCCATTCCAATTAGGATATCATAATATACTAATGGTATGATATTAATATCAGTATTTGTATTCACTCCATTTAGGTCTATTGGACAACCTCTGACAGTCTCATTGATCTTTCTTTTGGTTTCAGTGGCTAGTTGAACCAACCATGATATTTCAAGATTATTTTTCATCAAATCAAATATGTCCACTACTTTAGGATCAATGTAACTATGGCCTCATCATGAATCAATTAAAATAACAATAGGTTGGTTTATAATCTTACCTTCCACCTCAATCATATGGGATTGATGCTCTACTTGTCGATCATCTAGGGATGCATATATCCTTGGGATATTTTTTTCCATGTCCTCCACTGTAGTAGCCTCTTGAATGTTCTGCAATGTCCTCATATTCTCTTCTCTATGAGGGAAATATTTGTACATGTGATCTTCCTTGCATCCCAAACATTTGATTAGTATCCTTCCCCTTTTTCCCAAGGAGTCCTCCATCTTAGATTCATTCTTGGAAGGTTGATTTTGTTGATATGTATTAGGAATGTTTATATTGAAAGTAGGTTTGAATCCCTTCCCTCTATGATCTAATTTCTCCTTCTTATTATCCTTCCAATATTTATGAAAATTTTCTCTTTTTTTTCCTTGCTCATAGAGGTACTTGGATTTTCTAATGGTCTCTGCCAAAGTCCCGGGTTCATCAAATTGAATTTCGTATTTATTAAAAGATGGCAGTCCACTTAGAAACCTTTTTTTATTTTCACCTTCTCATTTTTTATAAAACCCTCATACCTCAACAAATCCAAGAAATCATTTTCATATTCTTCCATGGTCATGCTCCCGAACTTGAGTTCAAAGAAATCTTGCATCTTCTTGTCACAGTAGTTCTCTGAAAGATACTTTTATTGGAAATATTCCTTAAAATACTTCCAAGAAATATTTTTCCCATCAATGTGTTTGACTTGCTTCAACTAATCCCACCACATAGAATCCTTTCCATGCAGATGGTATATGGAAATCATGACTTCTAGTTTATATGAGTAGTTGTGCAGCTGAAAATACTTTTTGATTCCAAGCAATCGGGTTTCAGCATCATCTCCCTTTATGTTTGCACCATCAAAGGTTGGTGGATTAAGCCTCCTAATATCTCCTTGCAAACTATACAACTCATATCTTCTTATTTGTTTCCTAACGAGAGATACTCCTGTGATGCTACTTTACTCTTCAGATACATAAAACTTCCTGACTAAATGAGTAGGTGAGTAATGATGTCTATGAGTTCTATTGGCACTTCTTGAGTGATTGGATCTTCTATAGTTATCTCTCCTTGCATTTGGTATGCCTTCTTCTTTGTGTCTTGAGCCTGATCCATTATTCGCTTGTCTTTGCGGTTGGTTTAGGATTTGCAACAGTTTAGTATTTATTTGATTTTTCTCCTCCTATGCTCTCATTATCTTCTCATTATCATCTCTATAACTTTACACTTCCACTCTCAAACACCTCGTAGCCTCTACCAATTTTGTTGGCTCCACATTGCTCCTATGTCCATTGGATTTTGTCTCCTCATTACCCGAACTGATATTTAGGCCTTTGTCTTCCCTCTCATGATTTTAGGATTGTTGTAAATCATCCATGTCTCTAATTTTCAAACCTGAGCTTGAATTCATCTGCTTATACACCTACTTCTACAAAATGTGCAAGAAATGATTTTTGTTCGAGTTATGCATATTATCAATTTGTTGTCAACTAATGTTATAGGTTCTTATTCTTTTCAATTAATGAAATCCTATCACACTTCTCCAAATTCTAATCTTTCAAGATTATTCTCCTCTAAATCACATTTCCAATAACTATTCTTATACCCCGATCATATTTCTGAGTTGAAAGTAATGACTTTCTGAAAAATCCATTTTCACTCCATTTATGCACTTTCTCCACCGGTGCAATTTGATTAGGATGAAAACTTTTATCAATTGCAGAAGAAAATCCATCAAGAAAAAAAAAAAACTTATGTATCGAGCACTAATAATATTCATGATGGTGAGCACACAACAACTTTCATATTTTGCATCTGTTTCTCCAATAAGATTCTACAACAATCTAGAATTTGCAACTATTCTTTTTATAATTTCTCTAGACTAGAATTTTTAGCAAAACTGACTATCTCCCAAACTGTGCACTTATGGAAAAACTTCAATAAATCAAAATTGTCTGGATTGATGAGTAGATAAAATGTTGAGTAACTAAAAAAAATTCAGATTTATGATTTGGGGTCCCTTCTCCTCCTTTGAAAATCCCAAAAATCCCCAAAAAGTGGCTCAAAATAGTGGATTTTTTCTTGTTTCAACATCCCCATTCCAAACCCCTTAGAATCTATTCAATTCCTTAAGCGGATATTTTCATGTATTCTTTTAGAACTCTCTCTAAAATTTTCATCTTGATCTGGATCTATGTCACTAAACTAGACCTGGATCTTTGAAAACCACTATATTGGACTTTCTAGAAAATTTAAGCAAAAATGGCTAGTTATGGCGCTCACTAGCACTTTTGTATCCATCCTAATTGCGGACATACCTAGAAAATTTCATCTCAATTTGGGTTATTATGATTCTATTATGGACAAAATATGTGGCATATGTTGGCGTGGCACCTTAGGTCCACATGGCACCCTGAGGGGATGCCATGTCACCCCTCTAGCCACCCTAGCCCTACCCCATCATCCTCTAGTTATCCTCCTTACTTCGTCCATTCCTCCTCTTTCCTTTTATTTTATTTTCTTTCTTTATTTATGTGTATTACATGCCCACTCATACTTTACTGCCACATGGCATCCATACGTTGGTTGTGGGGATGGGCGGGTCCCATCCGGTACCTTTACCCTTCAACATGTAACATGCATGCTTCCTCAATCGGACAACAAAGATAGGGAAATGATAAATGACTTATATTCATTTCAAGAGTTTGAGGTTGAGGGATGTTAATAGTCCCAAACATATCGATACCACCATATCAGTCAAGGTATACATGGAACATTCCTATTGAACTCGGACCATTTGGTAACATTATGAAACTTCCTACCAAAAGGCCTAATACCACTTGTGGTATTGGGTCCACCACCTTGCACTTCAGACCCCTGCACGCCATTAATGCTTACCACCCCACCATCAAGGCCTTGCCACTGTGACCTGCCACCCTATCCCCTCCACCATGGCAGTCCATTTCACCATCGCCGTGTCACCCAACATGTGGCCTCCATGTCATCGTGACATCATTACACGAAAAAAAATCAGATTTTCCCAAAATTCTCAAAAATGCTTTCGACCACCCAAACACTCTTCATCTCAACTTCTATGAAAATGATAATTTTTCTACTTGTGTTTCAGCCCAAGGGTTGCAACCAACACTCTTATACCAATCTATGACATACCCACTTCCCAGGTACTTAAAAAGTTCATGTTTTTATTGATTTTGAATTTCTGATTAAGAAACATGATACCAGCACATGCAATAATCAAGAAACATATTGAAATATAAAAGAAAAACTTATCATGTCATGCACAACATTAACAACAAACAAGCATGTTATAAACTGTTAAGGCCCTTGGGGCCTATATTAAGACCCTAATAAGCATTCATTATTATTTTATTTGCTATATTAGTAGGTCGGCTAGAACCTTTCATTGTACCCTTATGTAATAATAGTACACTTTGTCTCCCACACACACACACACACCAAGTGGAACTATCCTTAGGATCATCATATTTTGTTGAATTGGATATATTGTAAAAGGAGGTTTCCCCCTTGAGGTGCACTATATTCATTGAATTTTTATCATTTTCAAAGTGCTTGGTTCATAACATTTGGTATCAAGAGCATCATTCCTAGGGTTTTTCTGCTTCAAGTGAATTGTCGATCAATTTAATTAACTTAATTTGGTTACACTTATTATCAATCCTGGGGCATAATCTTGTGAGATACTAACATTGTATGTGTGGGATTTAGTGCATAAATGGATTCTAATATAAGAGAAAACTCTATGCTCTAATCTAGTGTTTCAAAACAAGACCACACCTCTAAAATCCAAATAACTTAGACCAAAGACTGAAAATACTAAACAAGTGTTTCGTTCACTTGATGGTTATTCACATAAATTCTTTACTGGCCATGAATTACAGTCTTTCATTTATGTAGATTTCTGTAATTAGTTATGAAGTAGATCTTGTTTCAAATCTTCAATGAAAACTATTTCCTTGTACGTAACTATGCTCAATTCCAAATAAAAACATACAAGCAATCTATGAAAGAAAATACTAACGAGCTACACCATAAATTAAAATTCCACAGATATGTCTTTTATCATTGGATTGATAATCACGAAGTCACTTTAATATCACAAGTCACATCTTTTCATTTTTATCAAGCTCAAATGTTTCTTCAACGCAATATAAAGTAAAAATTGTCTTTCAGCCTTCAATGGAAGACTTTCTCTTTACAAGGAATTATACATAAAAGCACATAAAGTAAATCTCACCATAGTCTCTTAGAAATTCAATCAAACAAATGAAAACATAAGTGATCGATCTAACAATTAATCAAAGCATACACTAGTTATTGAATTCAAAGAAATGAATTGCACACTAATTGTAATTATCTAATCTAATTCTAAGAAGTGAATTGCAACTTTGGCCAAATTGAGGGGCCCTCTGACGCAACACCCCCTGCCTCAGTAGGCTCTCGGTAACCTCCTGGTCTTAGGATCATTCTTAATCTCCCTTCGAATCTGATTGACTCCTTGATTCCCTACAGGAATCTCCAACACACTAGTGTTTAACCACAGGTCCTTCTTATGAGTTACGCCTGTGCGAACAAACACCAAGCACCAACTCTTACCCACATGACTGATTGATATGACCAACAGCCTTCACCCGAAAAGGTATTTTGGGTTTCATGACTTTGCGATCCCAAATGTGAGTCTCCTTGTCTCGTCAATCCCCAAAAAGACAAACAGAAAATTGATTCTGCCTGATGACACATCGACGTGACCTTCAAGTACGATCTAGGCCCCAACTGTTTCGGTACTCCAGGAATTCACTTATCAGCAATTTGAAGTGCAACAACACCCTCCACTGATGACCAAAATTGTGATGACTCCTCATCCCGATCAACGGCTCTGAGCTCCTCATGATCTGGCGATCCTGATTCTATCGGAACTTCGTGAATCGGGAGTTTTCAACTCTCGACCCCAAGTCACAACTTCTTTGGTTCCCTGAATTCTGAAAGGACGAAATTCGAGTGTGATATCAACGTCTCTCGTTGATCTGGATCCAACGTCAATGGAACTTCGGTAATTCTCCCTCTAAAATTTCAACCGTTCGTTCAGACTTCTCAAGGACTCCTGTCAATTTACTTGGCGTCTTGCTCCTTCTAAACTTAGTTTCTGCGAGGTGACTTTGGACCTCGTCTCCTTCGGAACACTTCAAAGGTTCTATCCCTTCTGATCCCTGGATTCACACCTTGTGGCATTTACAATAACCCCTGGTCATTTCCCTCTTCAACTATGTGCACTTCTTTGCAACAACAGTTCTTCAACCTTTCTCCACGGTTGGGAAAGTCTAAGATCTCAACTCGTCGGTGCACACCTTGCACGGCTCTGGTTCTATACCTGCACTTCT
>WSFP011457947.1:0-19150 GCA_009831015.1 Picea engelmannii | reverse complement strand
TGTATCAGTTTCATATATTTATACATTACAGGTACAAAGTTATGATTACTTCAAGTTAGGGTTGTTGACTAATCCAAAACTAGGCATGTGAGACTAAAGAAACGTTTGATGAAAATGCTAGTCTCTTGTGGTTAAAGTTAAGGAAGGTTTGCATAAATGTGATCATATACACCAAGTCTATTACATAGCTATGAATAAGATTTGGATGATGAAATTATTGAGGGCTTTTGGTTGAGGTACATGTTGAGTACATGGTTGAGACAAGCAGTTGATGAGTTGGCACATACATGAGGTGTATAGTTGATGTTGTTGGTACATATTGATGAGTCATAGTTGATGAGTAGTTGAAACATGATTGGTACATACTTGGTACATGGTTGGATGCACTTGTTTATGGTACAGTTTGATTACAAGTTGTTTGGTATAGGTTGGTGCATGGTTGATGCACTTGTTTATGGTACAGGTTGATTACAGGTTGAGGTACAAGTTGATGCATGGTTTATGCATGGTTCATATTTATTGGTATAGGTTTACAATGGTACATATCACAGTGATAGTGTGACAGTGATTCCATCATTCTACTTCTACTTCAGGGCGGTTGGACGGGGCAAGGATAGGTGGTTGTAGGCACCTTCCGATTGTAGCCGGAGAACATATGGGGGTGTAGCCTCCTTCTGGTTGTAACCAGAGAATTGGGGAGTTGGGGATTCCTTCAGGTTGTAGCCTGAGAAACTAGAGGGTTGAAGCCTCCTTCTAGTTGTAGCTGGAAAACAAAGGAAGTTGGTGCTTCTAATGAATGTAATTCTTCAAGACATATAAGAAAAAACATTTTGTGGTTTTCTCCCGATTTGTGTTTCCACGTAAAACAATGGTGTATTGTGTATGTGTATGATTGTTCATTTGTTCATTGCTTATTTACTATTCAATTATTGGGTGATAATTCTTCATTGATATAACACTTGGATTATATGGATAAAAAAGATTAAATTTCTCTATTATTGATTCAAACCCCCTCTTAGTAATCCAACAATTGGTATCCGAGGGGGTTCCTTAAGGAAATAGTTTAACCACTGGAAGGAGATCACAGATTATTCTGAGAATGGAGTACTAATGTTTAATGGTCATAATGGTTTTAAGTATGAGATGTAGAGCATAAGGACAGAAGTATTTTTACAGGCATAGGGACATTATATTTGGCTATCAGTTGTTACAGGATATGATAGTTTAAAAAGGGAAAAGACTACAGCCAAGAAGGAATTGAGGAAAAATAACAAAATAGCAATGGATTTCATCTCGGAAGGATTACCTAATCTGGTAAGAGAAAAGGTCGGTAAGTGTTCATCAACAAAAGAACTTTGGGTTAAGTTACATGACATATATTCTTCACCCATCATAGATTTAGAAAATTTCAAAGAAGATGCAAAAACAAATCAAGAAGAATTATGTTCACCGTGTCAAGAAGATTCAGAAGATGAAAGAGTACATAATCACCAGAGGTATGTTGTTTTGTGTTAATTGTGAAAAACATGGACATCTTGAAATAGAATTCTATGAAGGAAATTAGACAGGAAAAATAATTGAAAAGGAAGACAATTATGAAGAAGAATTGATTAGTGCTTTAGATGAACTAAGAGAAGAAAACAATTCACTCAAGAAAGAATTGACCAAACAAAAGGAAAGTGTTCACATTTTTGAAGAATCCTAATAGGTCATCGCGAACTTAAGAACTCAACTAGAAGAAGCCAGAAAGATTGAAGAAAATCTTGAATATCAAAAACAGTGTTTGGAAACCAACATAGCAACACAGAAGGAAGAAGAAGAAATGAGAGAGAATATATTGATAAATCATATTAAGGAAAGAGCTAACGATCTAAACCAGCTTGAGGCAAAGTTTGGTCAAGAAGAGAAAGGACTTGAAGAATAAATAATCACATTAAAAATTCAGCTTGAAGAAGTGAAAAGAATAGAAGAAGTCATGAAGTCTCAGATAATGAAGAAAGAAGAAGAGGTTGAGAAGTTTGAAGAAGAAGTTGTCACATTGAGAAGTAAAATCATCAAGCTCAACATGAACATTGAAGAGACAGAAACATCCACATCAGTTATAGAGAATGAAGAGAAGCACTCTAGGTTGCTAGAAAAGAAGAATGAAGAAAATAGAAAGAGTTATGCAGAAGTACTCAGAGGAAGGAATCATGGTCAACCAGAATCTAATAAAACTATTAAAGATATATCTTCAAGGGGACCATCCACTTTCAAGTCACAAAGAAGATTAAATCACAATCATGATCAGTCAAGACAAACATTCAGAAGGACTACGCCACAAATAAGATCATTCACTCCCAGGTATGAAAATTTATTTTATGGTCATTTTTTTTACTGTACTAACTATGGACATAAGGTTGCAGATTGTAGGGATTATAAAAGAAATGTTCAAGCAATAAGTGCCTATGTGGCTGCACGTAACATTGAGTGTTACAAATGTCATAACTATGGACACATAGCCAGTGATTGTAGAAGCATGATCGATACTTCCATGAAAGGGAATACTGATATCAAATATAATAAAGTATGGATAAGAAAACAAGAATAACAGGTGAACAAAGACTAGGTACCAGAGATCGCAAGATTGGCAATAAAACTAGATGAAGAAAATTCTACGGAGAAAAAGAAAGATGTGAGATACAAAAAGGTTTGGAAAATAACTAAAATAAAGGAAGGGCAAGTAAATAAGGAACAGGTTCAAGATATTATAATTTCAGGCATTGTAGTGAAATATGAATCCATAGATAGAAAGAAAGAAGTCAGAGCTCAGAGAGATAATGAATCTACCCATGAAGATGATGATGAATCTGCCAATGAAGATGACAATGAATACACATCAGAGCATGAATTGTTCTTAGCCATCCGGCTTAGAGACTCCCAAGTAATATGAATATTAGATAGGGGGAGTCTATGTGATATCCGTGATAGACCAAATAACCATCCTTAGAGAATCTTTCAGAGTTTGAGAAGATAGATTCAGAGCAATCAGTTAGCAGAAGTACAGTTTGATAGTATAATGATAAATGGGTTAGCATTATGGACAGTTACACAATTAGAGTCTTGGAAAGTATGGACATAGATGGATTCGAAAGAACATTTAGCAGGTTTTGATAGATATATGATAGTGGACGAGAGAATGGATTCATAGATTGGTTCAGAGAGAGGTTCAAAGAGAGGTTCAGAGACAAAGCAACATTATCGTAATGGATGATAATTACATAGGAAATGGCTCAAACAATGCTAATGGATTACAAATTGACATATATTTTTTGGAAACAGGATGTGCATACAACAATTCACATTCAAAACAAAGTAATTCTCATAAACAACACTGACAAAACTCCCTACGAGCTATGGAAAGGAAGACCAACAAATGTGAAGCACTTCAGAGTTTTTGGAGTCAAATGCTACATCAAAAGAGAAGATGGCAGATTGGGAAAGTTTGACTCTCATGTGGACAAAGGAGTACTTGTTGGTTACTCAAGTACAAGGAAAGCATACAAGTGTTACAATCTGAGATTGAACAAAATTGTGGAAAGCATCAACGTAACAATTAATGAAACATGCAGAACATAATCAAAGGAAGAAGAAAATGAATCAATGGAATAGCCTTCCGAAGAAGAAGCAGAAGATGAAAAGGAAGTAGAAGAGGAAGATGAAGAGAATTTGACAGTAATAGAAGAGAAATTTCAACAAGTGTCTCCAAAGACACATAGAAAACGAGTACATAAGAATCATACTTCAGATCAGATTATTGGAAACAAAGATGTAGGAGTTGAGACTAGAAGAAAAATCTGTTCACCAGAACAAACACACCTAGCACTCTTATCTACAATTGAACCAAACTATTTTGAAGAAGCCAGCAAGGATGAATTTTGGAATAAGGCCATGGATGAATAATTGGATCAAATAGAGAAAAATGACACTAGGGGATTGGTTCCAAGACCAAAGAATAAGAATGTGATTGACACAAAATGGGTTTTCAGAAATAAATTGAATGAAGATGGATAGGTTACAAGGAACAAAGCTAGATTGGTATGTAAAGGATATGCAGAGATTGAAGGAATCAACTTTGAAGAGACATTTGCCTTAGTTGCCAGAATGGAAGCAATCCGTTTGCTTTTAGCTTATGCATTCTCCAAAAATGTTAAAGTATATCATATGGACGTAAAATCATCTTTTCTGAATGGGGAACTTGAAGCAGAAGTCTACATTGAACAACCAGAAAGATTTCAGTTGTCAGAGAACACAGACTATGTGTGCAAATTAAAGAAGGCCTTGTATGGTCTAAAATAGGCTCCTAGAGCATGGTACTCCAGACTGGATAAGTATATGCAGCAGGCAAGGTTGAGAAAATGAAGTGCAGACAACAAACTCTACATCAAGGTAAATCAAGGTAATATTTTATTAATTGAATTTTATGTTGATGATATTATTTTTGGTAGTGATGATGACAGGTTAAGCTAGAAATTTGTAAAATACATGAAAAATGAATTTGAAATGTCGTTACTTGGAGAACTATCCTTCTTTCTGGGACTTCAGATACATCAAAGCAACCAAGGAATTTTTATTTCTCAAACCAAGTATATCAGAAAAATGATAAAGAGGTTCGGAATGGAAGATTGCAAACCAGTTATCACTCCCATGCAAACTAGTTGTAATTTGAGAAAAGATGATGATTCAAAGTCTACATATCAGAAGCAATACCAGTCAATGATTGGCAGCCTACTATATGTGATGGAATCTAGACCAGATGTAATGTAGGAAGTTGGACAGGTGGCACAATTTCAAGCAACACCAAAGGAATCACATGTATTAGCAGTAAAGAGGATCTTCAAATATCTCAAAGGAACATAAGAGTTTGGATTATGGTATCCAAAAGGAAAATATCTATCACTTATTGCCTACACAGATGCAGATTGGGTAGGTTGTATTGATGACCAATGAAGCACCAGTGGAGAAGCATTCTACTTAGGTGAGTGTTTGGTATCATGGCTAAGAAAGAAACAATCATCAGTATCTCTATCTACGACCGAGGCAAAGTATATTGCAACAACAACATGTTGTACACAGGTTCTTTGGATGAAACAAACTTTGACAGATATACAGGTTGAGTATGATGAGCCCATTCCAATATATTGTGATACTACAAGTGCCATCAGTATCTCAAAAATCCCGGTGATGCACGCTAAGACGAAGCACATTCCAATCAAGTATCACTTTCTATGGGAACAAGTTGTAGAAAAGAACATAAGAGTTGAGTATGTGGGCACAAAAGAACAAGTGGTAGACATCGTTACAAAACCACTTCCACAGGAAGTCTTTGGATATCTTCACCAAAGACTTGGAGTTTTTTCTACTCCAAAATGAATTCTTTTTGAATTCTTTTTGAATGCTTATATTATATGTCTTAGATGTACACGAGGAAGCACCATAAGAGGACAGTTCAGTCAAGGGGAGCAACCTCAGATGGAAAGATACCTTTTCCATTGATGACAAAGGGGGAGATATTTATCAGATGCAGAGGATATAGACATGGTTCCAGAGGGAGTAGATTTATCAGATGCAGATGACAGAGGCATGGTTCTAGGGGGAGCATATTTATTAGATGCAGAGGACAGAGGCATGGTTCTAGGGGATGCATATTTATCAGATGCAGAGGACATAGGCATGGTTCCAGGGGGAGCATGAGCGATATGATTTAAGTATTGCATCAGAGTGTTTCCATCAATGCCAAAGGGGGAGATTGTTGATTAAGGTTGGTTGTCATTGATGTCAACCCTTGAAGAAAACCCCGTAGCACAAAAGTTTGGATAATCGACCCAAGATTGTTTGATGTAAATATGAATCATTATTGTTTTGTCATGTATGATAACAAGTAAATATGTATGCACTCCAAAGTGGTCCCCTTATGGTAAAATCCCTCACGGGAAGACGCTTTGCGGAGTAAGAGAACCCATGCTTAATTATGGAATAATGAGATGAAGGACAGTGAATTTGTCAGGAAAACTATCCTAGATGGATAGTTCTTTTCATGCCATTTCCGGTGGTATGTAGAATTTCACATAACTTCTCATGGTTAGAGAGTTATGACCATGTGAAGTTGGAGAACCCAGGTTTGGGTAATGGACCCAAGTTTGTTTGATGGATAACAGTATGATTTTTGATATATTTGAAGGTAATATTGTTCTATATGGATAGTACATGTCATTCCATTTCTGGTGGTATGTGGAATGTCACATAAATCCTCATGGTTTGAGAGTTATGGCCTTACGAAGTTGGAAGACCCTCACATGTCATCTAGAAGCCACAAAAGGTCAAAGTAGTCAAAGTGGTTTAAGGGATTTTAGAAGGTAAATAATAAAGTGAAGTTATGAGTGTATTATAATTCAAAGTAAATAGAATATAAATTATTTCAATAATAAATTTAATGGAGAAATTAGAAGTGGGTTAACCCTAAAATAAGGAAAGTGGGACAAGTGACCTAGAAGATGCTTTTAAGGAAGCTACTTGGAGAGTATAAATAAGAGGCTAGGCTCTCTCATTTTAATCACACTTGAGCATATTGAATATATATAGGTGTCTGAGGTAAACAAGGATATATAAGACAAATTTCTAAGGGAAGGTGAATAAAATAATGCCAAAATGCAAGGAAGGATAAATTCTTTTGATGGTGCTTTCTAAGGTATGTTATTTACAGGTCATCTCACCATTTTCACTATAATTTTTTTATATAATTGTTCAGACCGTGAAATTGCTATGCCATTGAGAAAACATATCCAAGTATCTTTGGTAAACAATTAAGCTTGTGGGTCATTGTACTTTTGGAGATACACTCCTTGGAAAATAGGGTTTGTGGCTAGTCCTGAAACTAGTCAAAAACAGGTGTTTCAGGTAAAAACATCATAACTTCTTCAGAACAGATCCAAATTTAGTGAAACTAAATGTTTTGTTTAGGGTATAGTCTGCAGTATTCTTTGTAATAGTTTCATATCAATTTGAAAAATATTTATTGTGGGGCATGCTCTATGAGGTCACTCTCTAGAATAAGCCAGAATTCAACAAGGTATGCCTTTTTTGCTATAACTCTTTTTCTGAGAGGTTCCAAGTAGTGACACCTGGAGGAATTGCAAAAAACACACTGAATATTTGTTTTTATTAATTTCATATCTTTATACATTACAGGTACAAAGTTATGATTAATTCAAGTTAGGGTTGTTGACTAATCCAAAACTAGGCATGTGAGACTAAAGCAAAGTTTGATGAAAATGCTAGTCTCTTGTTGTTAAAGTTAAGGAAGGTTTGCAGGAATGTGATCATATACACCAGGTCTATTGCAGAGATAAAAAACATATTTGGATGATGAAATTGTTGAGGGCTTTTAGTTGAGGTACATGTTGAGTACATGGTTGAGACAAGTAGTTGATGAGTTTGCACATACATGAGGTGTATAGTTGATGTTGTTGGTACATATTGATAAGTCATAGTTGATGAGTAGTTGACACATGATTGTTACATACTTGGTACATGGTTGGATGCACTTGTTTATGGTACAGGCTGATTACAGGTTGTTTTCTATGGTTGGTGCATGGTTGATGCACTTATTTATCATATTGGTACAAGTTTACAGCGGTATATCTCATAGTGATAGTGTGAGAGTGGTTCCATCACTCTACTTCTACTTTAGGGTAGTTGGATGGGGAAAGGACGCATGGTTATAGCCACCTTCCAGTTATAGCCGAAGAACATAGGGGGTTGTAGCCTCCTTCTGGTTGTAGCCAAAGAATTCGGGAGTTGGAGCTTCCTTCAGGTTGTAGCTTGAGAAACTAGGGGGTTGGAGCCTCCTTCCAATTGCAGCTGGAAAACAAAAGAAGTTGGTTCTTCCAATGAATGTAATTCTTCAAGACATATAAGAAAAAACATTCTGTGGTTTTCTCCTGATTTGGGTTTCCATGTAAAACACTAGTGTACTGTGTATGTGTATGATTGTTCATTTGTTCATTGCTTATTTACTCTGCAGTTATTGGATGATAATGCTTCATTGATATAACACTTGGATTATATGGATAAAAAGTATTAAATTTATCTATTACTAATTCACCCCTCGTCTCAGTAATCCAACAACATCAATGAAAACATGATCCAACAATATGAATTTTGTTGGTTAGCCTAAAATAACATTTTTTCTGCTAAAAAAATCATTATATTAAAAAAAGATGAATATACATGTTACAGTGGTTCAAAAAGAAACTGGAATGGGATCAAAGATTATATCATTACTAAACAAAAGTATCAATCACCATAAGAGGCTCTTTATTTCCAAACATGACACAATTTTCTACATACTATCATAATCAACAAAAACATATGCCTTTGATGCAAAGACTGGATTTTTATAGTTGAAATTCCATTGCTTCATTTTCTAAACCATCCATGATCCGGATTATTTTTGGCACAAAATGAGAGCGGAGATATAACACAAAAATATACAGATATATTGGAATAGAGACAATAATATAAGAGAGACATATCAGATATATAACAAGTGACACATATATATATTAATACACAATTTCTATTAATGAGTGAAATGTACAAAACTATAGAAATATAGAGTGAAAGGCTTGCTAGAAAAGTGGCAGCTTATCTCTGAGAAGAGATGTGAAGGCTACTCAAATTCGCAAGAATGTAATTGTTACAATGAGGCTCCAAAGATATTTTTTAACATAAATAAAATCCAAAACCCTAACCCTAGAAGATGAAAAACCAACAGTTTTGTGGACCCCGTTTTCAATAGTTTGGTGTACCAACTTCCCAAGGGTGTAACTTTGGCATACTATCTTTTTTTGGGGCAAACGATAGCTCATTGGAAAGGTATCAATGAGGACCTTCTTTTTGGTGACTCAATAAAATCCTTTGACAATCATTAAGATGTATTATCATGGAAAAACATCGTTTAGGCCCTCAAAATGGCCCCGAAAGTTTAGGAATCAAAAAACTGCTAAAAATAGTAAGTTTCCAACAAATTGTTTTGACCTAGCTGGAATAGGTGGGTGGCCACCAATATCCACCTAGATCAATTCTCCCTCCTTAGGAATAAATGCATTCTGTAGTGTTGAGTTCCTGGGGAGGAGGGGAAAGCGCTTGTTGAATCTGAACCTTTGTGAGTTGGTTGCCTTGATGGAGAAATTGTGTTTCTTAGCTTGTGGGAGGTTGTTGAGAACTTGATGAGATGACTGTGTGCAGAAGGAATATTTTCACTTTTCTTCAATCTTGTTGATTTTCTTCTGCTAGATAAAAGGTGCTTGGACTGAGGCTGCAATAGTTGCAGTGTCCTTTTGTTCACCTTTTGAACAAATTATGAAGAAGATGAATTTTGTAGTATGAGATACTACCATGCGACACTATTTAGATGAGACAGTATTTGGAACTACCTCTAGTATTCTATAAAGATGACCCCCCAGAGTAACAATGACGATATGGGGTCGAGACTCATTAATAGCATGGTGTTTCCACATATATGGATGACCCAAAAGAACATCACAAACATCTAGCGGGGCAACATAACATAACACCTCATCCTTGAAGGGTTGGATGTTATATGAAAATTGACACTGTTGGATGACATGAAGATCCCATCCCTAGCGAAACCACTCGATGTTGTATGGTTGTGGGTATGATGTTGTCGACAACCCCAACTATTTGATGGCCTCTGCTGAGATGAGGTTCTTTTGGATTCCTCTATCAATAATGAAATGCAATGGGGTCCCCTTCACCCACATCTGTGAATGAAAGAGGTGTTCCCCCTCTTCATGATATACTAGTTCTTTTGGTTGAATTGTTGTGGTTGTGATAGTAGCAGTGGTTTCTGCATTGATGATATGTCTTCTCCCATTATTTTATGAATCAGGGTTCAACTCCTTTTCTTTGATCTTATCCACCAATGATTTTTTTGAGCGACATTCATGAGTGTTTTTCTAGGGGCTTTTGTGGAAATCTCACCACTTCCTAGTGTCCTTCTTCATCTTGTCATGACCCTTCTTTTCCTGTGGCTTGGATGTTTTTGGTAGGATGTTTGTTAGGGCTATCTTTATCATACTTTGGTTTTTGCACATTTGCAGAACCAAAATCTCATTTGTTCTTGTGCCTAAATTTCTGCTCGATTTTGACAGCATATTGATAGGTAGCTCCCAATGATGAGATGTCCAGGAAATCCATTTCAGTTTGGATGTACCTATGCAGAGCCTGATGATATTTTAGAATTAGATGTCGCTCAGAGTCTTTGAAACCCATCTTGGTGTGAAAGGTATGGAAATTATTTGTGAACTCCAACACTATTTGGCCCCTCTCTTTCCACAGTGTGGTCCATCTTATGTATTCGTTGTCATAGTTACCAATAGGATAATATTGTTCCTTCATTGCATCCACAAAAAAATACCAAGTGGGCTCGACCCCATATATTCAAAACTCCTCTATGGAAATTTTCTCCCAGTAAGTTTCCCACCAATGTTTGACATGGGGGAGAGCCTTATGGAGCGTGAAGGTGATCTTTTCCCTATTAGAAAAATTGTGAATAGAGAAATAACCTTCTAGCATATTTAACCATTTTTCTAGGGAATCCTCATTTATTTGACCTTCAAATACATAAATATCAAAATTGACTTGTACCTTGAAAGTAAAGGTTCTTCCAAAGTGGTCTCTTGATGAAGACATGTCTGCTGTTATCGATAGGCGTTGAAGGATGTGGGAAAAATTCTCCATCATTTCGTCCCTTTGTCATGTGAGAGATTGCTCAAGCAATAGACTGATAGAATTTTTTACTCTATCATTTTTCTTTTCTTCTTTTGTGGGAGTGCGAGAGCGATTTTCCTCAATAGAGACAAGCTAGAGAACCAACTTTCTATACTTGGACCTCATTGGGGACATGCACTGAAAAACGATCAAGAGGATCCTACTCTGATACGACTGATCCATATTATTTTCGACACGAAATGTGAGTGGAGATATAACACAAAAACATACATAGATATTGAAAGAGAGAAAATAATAGATATATATCAGATATATAACAATAGGCACATATATACAACAATACACAATTTCTATTAATGACCGAAATGTACTAAACTGTAGAAATACAAAGTGAAATACTCGCTAGAATGGTGGCAGCTTATGAAGAGATGTGATGGCTACTCACATTTGCAAGAAGAGGATTGTTATAGTGAGGCTCCAAAGAACTTTTTTAACATAAAGAAAATCTAAAATCCTGACCCCGTAAGATGAAAATCCAATAGTTTTGTCAACCCCGTTTTGGGTAGTTTGGTTTACCATCTTCCTAGGGTGTAACTTTTGCATACGATATTTGTTTTGGGTGCATGATAGCTCATTGGAAAGGTATTGATGAGGAGATTCAGTTTGGGGGATCAATCAAAGCCTTTAGCCATCATTAAGGTGCCCGATTGTGAAAAAATGTCGTTTAGGCGCTCAAAATGGCCCCAAAAGTTTATGAACCAAAACACTGCCAAATATAATAAGTTTCCAAAAAAACTTTTTGAGCCAGTTGGAATAGGTGGGTGGCCATCAATATCCACCTGGATCAATCCACAAATTCATCATAGCCAAAATATCATTTCGATAACTACATGTCTTTCCTTGGACTGGATACCTGTTGTTGAGTTTAGTTCCCTAAGAATGTGATAAAAAGAGAGCCACTCAAATGAACTATTTGATATTCCAAGTCATGAATTAATGGACCAAGTCCCACATTATCAAATTTTTCCTTCTTACAAGAATAATCTACTACAAGCTTAGGGTCTCCCAAAATCTGAAGTTTTTTATCCATTTCTCGTGGGCTACAAAAAATAAGGTTCTGAGACTTATGAATTCATCTTGATTGTTTGAGCCTCAACCAAAAGCATAAAAAAAGTGAAAATAGTGACTTTGTTTTAAGAAGAGAACAAATCCAACCCCACACTGAGGCAGATGCCCCTGGATTTCTCCATCAAAATATCCCAAAGGAATAGAATGGAGTAGATTTGACATGCCAGGAACACAACTTTTTTCTTTTATTATTTACCATATATTCCTTCAAAAATTGGTGAAAAGAGATGCAAAAACCTTAGGAGGAATGAATTCATTTTGAAATCGGGCCCACCATATGTTTTTTATCAATGAACATGGGAATGCTTCAAAATGGTGAGCTTGTTTGTCATCCAACCATGCTTAAAAGCTATCATTGAGCTCCTTCTGCATCTAACTAACATGACTTGAATTTCCTTAGCCACCAATGCCAAAACATTTTCTATGTAAGAGTAGTGCATGAACAGGTGAGAGAAGGAGTCTTTGTTATATGTGCATAATACATAAAATCTCAGACCTATCCAGCCTCATTTTAAACAGTTTTCCCACGTGAGAAATTTATTATTAAGAGCAAGACAAAGAGACATCTTTCTCTTAAGAGGTGTGTGTAGATTTCAAAGGGAGTCCCACCACCAACATATTTCATTAGAGAAACTGGCCTCCACCACTACATTATATCCAATCTTTGTTGTGTACTTTCCTGTCCCTGGATTTTTTTACCAACAAATAGATTCTTCTTCCACTTCATTTAACAAGATGTAGTTTGAGGCTATCAAACCTATATAGTGCACCCATTTGACTTCCAATAAGCTTGATAAATTGATATTAATAATATTATTCCAACCTAATCTCCCTCTACATTGCATACTTTGTGCTTATGCATATGCTAGGAAAAAAATACGCGCTTCATGTAGAGCTTGTTGAAGAGGATATGAAAGAAGGAAATCATCACATACACCCAGCCATAGGTCCAAGCCTAATCTTACCTTATTTCATTTTATACTTTCCAAATGGTCCACAACTCTACTAAGGGGAAGACCACTGTCAATGTTTTCCAAATGATCAATCATTTGGTTGGCTTGATCAAAGACATGAACCAATACTTGATAGACATACCATTTAGATACTTAGACTTCAGTATTGTTTAACATAATGAAAATTTGTGAATGAGTCTCCATAGACTTTTGGATGCCAGAGAGAGCACAAATAAGTAGATATTTTTCAACCCCCAACCCCCCATTTTCTTAGGGAAAGATAACCTACTCCATTTGACCAATGAGGTGCCTCTTGTTAGCTTCACCCTGACCCAAATAAAACATAAACATATATTTTTATTTTATTTTGACAAGCATTCCTTTAGGAACCACCACAATAGAGGTCCAGTAGACCAAAATACTTTCCAGCATAGATTTAACCAACTTTAATCTCCCTCTATGAGAGAGGGTTTGATTCCCCTAGAAAGAAATATGAGCTTCAACTTTATTAGATAGCCAATTCCAATATCATTTCTTATAGACATAAAGATTTAATAAAACCCCAAGTATTTAAAACCTTTGTCAAGTTCCTTTCATGGGATAGGAAGAGCTTCTTCAAATCTTTTAAGAGTGACTTATGATAATTGATGAGAAATAATACAAGACTTACAGTAGTTTATTTTGGTACCTGTGGCTCGACAAAATAAGTCCAATATACTTTTAATCACTAGGAACTTTTGAGAGGATCCTTGAGTGAAGAAAAGGACATCGTCCACAAAGAGAAGATGATATAATGATTTCAACTCTGTCACCTTCACCCCCTTGAGATCTCCCACATGACAAGCATCTTTTATGAGCCTTCTTAAATCCTTTGCAATCACTAGAAAGAAGAAGGGGGATAGCAGGAACCCATGATGTAGGCCCCTAGAGGCATGAAAGAATATATTGGGAGACCCATTTATAAGAACCATAGAAAAAGCTAGGATAAAGTACCCCATTATCTAGTTAACTCAGGGAAGATGCAAACCCATTTTTAGAAGAGAAATATGTAGAAAATTAAAACTTACCATGTTGTAAGATTTTAGAGTTCGATCTTAAGAATGGACACAAAATTATTCATAATCTTAATTGAGTGAAGAGTCTCCTATGTAAGGGAGACCACATCATGAATTTTCCTCTTCTGGAGATAGCTGGATTTCTCTTCAGATGTCATCTCATTCGTGATTGGCTTCAACCGAATAGATATCACCTTTTCCACCAATTTATAGATGACATTACAACATGATATAGGCCTATAGTTATCAAAATATGTCCCATCATGGTTCTTTGGAGTAAGTGCAAGTGATGTAGAATTTAATGATACCAATACCATCCTTGAAGGTTAAGATTCTCTAATGACATTGAGTAGATAATCCTTTATGAATTCATAAAAAAAAATAAAGAATTTAACTATAATCCCATCGGGGGCCCAACTTTTCCCTTTCTGCATAGACAAGAGGGTACCAACAATTCAACTTCAGATACCTCTTCTTCCAACATCTTATTCATTTCACAAGTAAACATCCAGGGAAAATTAGATAGAACTTCCAAAATATTCTATATTGAGCATCCTTTCTTTTCTTTGTATAGGTCTTGAAAGAAATAGACTCCCTCTTCAGCTATATCCCTAAAGTAATGAACACTATCACTAGATTCTCCCATATGGTGTTTAGTATTTTCCCGATATTAGTGTAGTGATGAAACAATTTTGTGTTACTGTCCCCCTCTTTCAGCCAAAGAGCATGACTCTTTAGGTGCAACTTGGTTTCCTCTTTTTTTCGAATGGAGTGATGGTGATTCTCGAGGTCGCCAAGCCTTTCCCAATCAACCTATAAAAGATAGATGTGCTTCATTGCATAAATTACTCTATGTTTATCTCAATCTCCTTTAAAGAGGATTACAAGTTGTCCCTACATTGTTTCTTCCCTTTCTTCATCAAAAGAAAGATTTTATGCCATTTGTTGCATGAACTTTCCAAGATTCCATGATGGCCATCCTAAAGGATTCTTCCTGAAACCAAGAGGGATTAAATTTCAATGGGGCAAGGGGATTTTCACTTCCCATAGCCATCTGAAATAGAAGTGGGAGATGGTAAAATACACCTCTAGATGAGACCTAGGACTTGAAAAGGCACGAGAACAACGACTCTTCTGAAATCATAAATCAATCCAACCTTTTGGAAAAAATTTCCTCATTGGATCGAAAGTTCCTCCATGTAAGGACAAGTTTAATCCGCTCCATATCCACCAACTTATTCTGCTCAAAGAATGACATGAAAATTTCCACTTGCAGGTCAGCGCAAGCATTGAATCCCCTGTTGAAATGGACACTTGACATTGAGAGGGGTGGGTGAATCAGTCTCACAAATCTTTGAAAAAGTTTTCACTTTTCATAAATTAACTGAAAAACATATGTTTATTTCATTTTCTCAACCAATATATAAAAGAATAATTTATTTATTTATTTATTTAACTTGACTGAATACATAAGATCAATCTTTGAATATCTTCAACTTCAAGCAACTATGAGAGACCCAACTCTCTATTGCAATACCCGTCTTGTAGTTATCAGATCCAATTGTGAAATGAGGGATCCAACCCTCATAACAAGTCCCAGCTTGTTGATTTCAGATCCAACTGAGATGCGAGGAATCCAATCCTCATACAATACCTAGCTTGTAAACAGGCATGAACCTGATAGAATGAGTCTTCATTCAATCCATTATATATAAATATATATACTTCAACAAATTCAACTACATTTTCTTCTCACCATTCTTTCTTGTTTATATAGTCTTCCAACTGGTGTGAATTTGAATCATTGCATCTTTTGATACTAAACCATTGTACCTTTTCATTTAAATGATAATATTAAACTTTAAATAATATATTTTTTCCTTTTATCCTTTATTTATATTGCTCATGATTTAACTCTCTTAATCATGATTGTTTGTCAGTTCTTTTGTCTTCATGAGTTGATCACATGCATGGATCAACTCATTATATCGTTCTCATGCTTCTGCTATTTCCTCAATTCACCAACATATCATATTCGATCTTTTTACCAATTCTCTGTATTTTTTTGGTGTTAAACCTCTATCGAATTATTCTATAGGCCTTAATTTTTTTATAGAAATGAAGTCTGTATGAGGTGCTTCCTTCAAACCATTTTCATATGACCATAGGCGCAGAACCATGGGCTTATTAATTTAAGCGACGCCTCTTCTTTCTCCCTTATTCCTCTATCACGAGACAAATGTTTGTTTCTTTTGAATTCTTCCCCTTTTCTTTTAATCCCCCAAATGTCTAGTGTTGGGACTGTGTTATCTAGTACTTCATCCTTACTTTAAGCCTTTGCAACCTTTCAAATCTCTCAAAGCAGATTTTGCTGAAGTGCGTATACAGATTTCACTAGTAGATCGAACGTTCCATATTTATTCTTTCATGAATGAACAATCCTTACTTATATATAGGCTTCAATCACAATCGACAATTATGAATTAATAAAGAGTTGAGATGAATGGTTCTCATTCACTTTGAAACTTTGACGATTCGTGGCTCCTGGACTCTGGAGTAGAAATTCCTCTGGAGTGATTACCTACCAAATAAGTCATAAAGTGGTGGTGACCTCTTGCTCTTGGTTAACACCTCCACTTACGCTATCCTTCCACTATGCTTTATCATCGATTGAGAATGCTCCCGAAGTAGATCAATGGTTAGCGTTACTTCGTGATTTACGCTTACTCTATCTTTCCACTATACTTTGATCAACGACTATGACTTAGTCAAAGGTTGAGATGGATGAACATGATTATTCCTTTATCTGTGTCTCAGATCAATGACTGAGAATGATCCCAAATTTATCTTAGATCAATGATCAATGTTGACTTCGGCCTTCGTCGCTTCGGGTGATTTCTCCTTCACATCCCTTCAATCTTCCAGAGTTCATTTCGTTGAAGTAGATTTATGGTTGGATTTTACTTGCACAATGAACGATTCTCATTCATTTCGATACTTCGAGACTTTGGGAATTTGTTGGTGGTGAAACTCCTGAAGTACAAACTCACGAAGTGTCGTAACTTGTTTACGTGGCACTGACTGAGTGGCTTCCACGTGTCACTTAGATTCGTAACTTACACATACTTGAAACACCAAATTCATCTTGACACTTATCATTATCTGATTGTGCCACATGTCCTTGATGATGTAGTCTTTTGGAGGTGGATCTCCTCCTGTGGCACATGTTATCCTCACGGATCTAATGACTGTCATAACTCCAAAAATGTATCTTAGATCAACGACTGAGAATGACTTTGTCCTTCGATGCTTCGGGTGATCTAGATTATTTTTGGCACAAATTGAGAGCAGAGATATAATAAATCAATGTACAGAGATATCTTGGATATCCAATAATATAAAAGAAATGTATCAGAGATGCAACAATAAACATAGAGATACAGTAATACACAATTTTCTATTAATGAGCGAAAATGTACAAATACTATAAAAATATAGAGTGAAAGACTCGCTGGAATGGTGGCATCTTATCTCTAAGAAGAGATGTGTCCGCTACTCGCATTCGAAAGAAGATCATTTTACAATGAGGCTCCAAAGGAATTTTTATCATAAATAAAATCCAAAACCCTAACCCTAGAATATGAAAAGCCATCAATTTTTTGGACCTCGTTTTGGGTAGTTTGGTGTGTCAACTTCCTGGGGGCATAACTTTGGCATACGATATTTGTTTGGGGCACACGATAGCTCGTTGGAAAGGCATCATTGAGGAGATTCATTTACAGGGATAAATTAAATCCTTTGGCTATATTTGAGAATATCTATCCCAAAAAACCTTCATTTAGGCCCTCAAAATGGCCCGAGAAGTTAAAAACTGCTAAATATAGTAAGTTACCCAAATTGCCAGAAAATGGTTTTGAGCCAGTTGGAAAAGGTGGGTGGCCATCAATATCCACCTGGATCAATCCTCCCTCCTTAGGAATCAATGGTCTCCATTGTATTGAGTGCTCGAGGGAGAGGGAAAAATGTTTGCTAAATCTGCATCTTGATGAGTTGCTTGCCTTGTTGGAGAAGTTGCACTGCTTAGCTTATTGAAGGTTGTCAGAAACATGTGGCTGGAAGGGTTGGAACTTTTTAACCAGTCTGTCTACATGAGATTCCTATTTGTAGAAGGAATCTTTAAAATTTGTTGCAATCTTGTTGACCTGCTTCTATTGGATAGAAGGTACTTAGGTCAAGGTTGTAATGGTTGCAGTATCCTTCTGTTCACCTTTTGAACATATTGTGAAGAAGATTAATTTTGTAGTATGAGATATTATCTTGCATTACTATTTAGTTGGAACAGTATTTAGAACTACCTCTGGTATTATGTAGAGATGAACCCCCAGAGAAACAATGACACCACAGGGTCGAGACTCACATGGCGCTTACACATATATGGTAGGTCCAAGAGAACATCACACACATCCATTGGGGAAACATCAAATAATACCTCATCCTTGAAGGGTTGGATGCCATATGACAATCAAAACTGTTGGTTGACACAGATATCTCATCCCCGGTGAAGCCACCCGATGTTGTATGGTTGCGGGTGTGGTGTTGTCAACAATCCCATCTATTTGACGACCTGTGCTGAGATGAGGTTCTTCTAGCTTCCTCTATAAACAATAAAATGTAGTGAGGTCCCCTTCATCCACATCTATGAATAAAAAAGGTGCTCCCCCTCTTCAGGATCTGTTGGTTCTTCTGGCTGAATTGTTGTGGTCACGACAATAGCAGTGGGGTCTGCGTCGATGATCTGTCTTTTACTAGTATTTTCAGAATCGGATTCTGAATGAGGGTTCAACTCCGTGTCTTTGATCTCGACCACCAATGACTATTTTGAGTGACATTCCTCGGTGTTGTGCCAGGGAATTTTGTGGAAATCGCACCATTTTTCGGTGTCCTTCTGTGTCATCCCGTGACCCTTTTTTACCTATGGGTTGGACTGGTTTTTGGGAGACTGTTTGTTAGGGTCTTTTTTATCATACTTTGGTTGTTGCATATTTTCAGACCCAAACTGCCATTTTTTCTGGTGCTTAAATGTCTGCTTGATTTTAGCAACATATTGATAAGAAACACTGAGTGATGAGATGTCCAAAAAATCCATTTCAGTTTGGATGTATCTGTGTAGAGCCCCACGATATTTCAAAACCAAATGTCATTCAGAGTCTTTGAAAGCCA
>WSFP011457942.1:0-19150 GCA_009831015.1 Picea engelmannii | reverse complement strand
ACATACTACATCATAGTTTAGAAATGTGCAACAATTCCAAGCAGTGCCATAGTTTTAGCAACCTCCACGGTATAATCAGGCACCACAATATCATCAACAGAACATGGATCCATAGGGGAATAGAGGAGGATTCAAATGTAGAGGAAGAGGAGGAATGGGCAGAGGAAGAGGGCCTATTAGTTGCCATAATTTTCAATAGAAAGGAGACTGTTCCAGAGAGTTTCCTCAACCAACATCAACATGTATGTATTGTCTCACAATAGATCATGGGACAGAAGAATTCCCGAAGTTAATGACGAAGATATGGGAGAAGAAGAATCCAAATAACCAGAATGTTCAATGGATTGCTGAAAAAATAAGGGATCTTGGGAGGAACATCAATATATTGACTACAGGAGAAGTGAAGATAGGAGCAGATGCACATGATCAAAAGAAGTAATCTTAGTGATGGATTCAGAAGAACACTCAGCCACAATGACAGTTTGACGCAAAGAAGGTGAAGGAAAATTTCAAGGAAGCAAAGAAGGAGTTCCTGAAGGAGAATGAAGCCTCCACATTGAACACTACCCAGAGGTATGATACTCCTATTTTTTATATGCCTCAGTCTTTGGATCATACTTACAAAGGAGAGAAAACAGGGAAAGTAAGTAACTTAAAGGATTTTATGGAATCATTCTTTAAATTACTTAATGATAAGAACGCCATGGATTTTTTAAAAAGTATGCTTGAGAAATATAGCATAGAGGAATGGATAAGAATAGAACCAAAGAATATTAATCATATCCATAGAAAGAAAAGAACTAGCAGAGAGTTTAGATTAAATGCAAATCTAGGAGACTTTAACATGGGAAATGTTATCCTAGACTTAGGATCAGATGTCAACATTTTTCCAAAAAAGACTTGGGAAGCAATGAGAGAACCTACACTAAGGTAATCCAATATCCAATTGAAGGTAGAAAATGAACAGAGAGTGATTCCCATAAGTATATTGAAGAATAAAATAGTGGATCTAGATGGTGTGTGCACCACAATAGACTTTGAAGTAATGGATATGGTGGATGAGTCTATACCATTTCCAACACTATTGGGAATTGATTGGGCCTTTGATAATCAAACCATAATTAATTTAAATACTAGAAATATGATATTTGAATCTGGGAACTTTAGGGTAGCATCACTTTTAGATCCTTTGAATTGTGAAATATATGTAGAACATGTGCCTGATAGTGTTCTAGAGGATGAGGTGAACCAATTTTATAGGACTATTGCGGGTGATGAAGACTATGTGAATACAATTGCATATGGAGTACTCAGTTGGAGGAGTATTAATTATGACATGTCAGATTATGATACTGGAGTAGAAAATTGACAACAAAGATTGCATGAAGTCTCTACTAGGAGGTGTGCCAGAGTTACACATGGAGTAAGATGGGCTGGGACAGAAGTGAGATAGTTTGCCACATTTACTGAAGAGGACAATTTAGAAAAATTCTTGACAGAGTTTGAATCAAAGGTTTTGGATAGTCAAATATTATTAGTGTTGGATATAGTACTGAGAATAACACATGCACGATGGTGGGGTGCACATAATAAGGAAATTCAGGATTGGTATCAGTATAAGCTACTGATTCGCATAAGATTTGATAGGAATCAACATGATAGACTCATTAATTGATTGTGTCATTAATTGGAGATTGGTACCACCAGGGGAATAGATGCATTACTTTATTCATATATTAGAAGCAATATCAATTAATTGGTACAAGGAACAAGAACTACGCAAAGAAACTATGAGTTGGGGTGCAGTGCAACAGGACTTTATTAGTACCTTTTCATTTAAGAGTGAGAATCCATGGGTGAATATGGAATTGTCGAGGATTAAAGGGAAGATATTTGAAAATTATGGGGTAGATAAAATGACATTAGACATAGATTACAAAAGAGAAACAATTGAACAATTAGTTTATTGTTATTAGGTCACAAAGGATGAAGAAGCAGAGGAAAACCCATGTGACATATAGATAGTAGAAGGGGAAGGATAAAGAGGGTTGGAAGGACCCATGTTACAATTAGAAGAGTTCATTGTACCTATGAATACTATATGGGTCAATATTGGGATTAAAAAGAATCCCAAGATAGCCATCATTGGGGATTATTGAGATAGTGAGACAATGGAAAAAATAACTGAATTACTGCGCGAGTATAGATATTTATTCCCAGCCACATTTTCAGAGATGAAAGGGGTAGAAACAGAACTTGGAGAAATGAATATAAACCTCAGAACAAATACAATACCAGTTAGACAGAGACCATGCATATTAAGCCCCATCTATAAGAAGAAAGTTAAGGCAGAAATTGACAAAATGTTAGAATCAAGAATCATAGATCCTGTGGAAGAATTAAAATGGATTAGTCCAATGGTGGTCCAGGAAAAGAATATTGGAGGGATTAGGATATGTGTGGATCTGAGAAAATTAAATGATGCATGCCTGCATGACCCTTTTCCTACTCCATTTACATATGAGTTTTTATAGAATGTAGGAGGACACGAAGTGTACTCCTTCACAGATGGATTTTTTAGGAAACCATCAAATCATAATTGCTCTGGAGGACAGGTACAAAAATAAATTTTCAACTGAGTGGGGGTCATATCAATAAACAATAATTTCATTTGGTTTAAAAAATGCACCAACAGTATTTTTCAGAGTATTAGTAGCTACATTCAAGGATTTTATACATAAATGTTTAGAAGTATATATGGATGATAAGACAATATTCAGTGTATTGAAGGACTGTGTAGAAATTATGAGGTTAATGTTAGAAATATGTAGGCAATGTCATACTTCCTTTAACATTAATAATTGTATATTCAGTACACCATTTGGCATCCTACTTGGACACACTGTATGAAAATAGGGCTTGATAGTAGATCCTGCAAAGATTGTTGTTATTGCCAATTTACCACCACCAAAGTCAGTGTGCTAGTTGAGAGAAACATTGGGCCAACTGGAGGGCACTATGAAGGAAATCCTACAACACAGAAGGTGTTTTTCATAGGATTATGGTGGTCCACAGTAAATAAGGATGCAAAGAAATACTATCAGACCCGTAATGTCTGTCAGAGGGTGGGAAAACCATCCATAAGGGATGAAATGCCACTTATGCTCCAAGTAACTTTACAAGTATTTGATAAATGGGTTGTGGATTTCATTGGACCCATCAACCCACCAACAAGGACATCAGGAGCTAGATACATCATCATTGGGACAAAATGCTTAATCAGATGGGCAGAAGCAGCCCCAGTGAAGGATTGCAGCATAGAAACTGCAACATGGTTTCTCTTTGAGAACTTGGTGACCAGATTTGGATGTCCTATAATTTTTTTGAGTGATCAGGGAACTCATTTTATTAACAGTACAATCAGAGATATGAAAGAAGAATTTGAAATAAATCATCAAAATAGCACACCTTACCATCCCTAGGAAAATGGTAGAGTAGAAGCTTTTAACAAGATTCTACAAAATGCATTGACAAAGATTTACTATGTGAATAGGGATGATTGGGATTTGAATCTATTAGCAGTGTTATGGGCTTACAGGACTACATAAAAGAAAATTACAGGGCATACACCATTCAGACTGGTGTATGGGTAGGAAGCAATGGTTCCATTGGATTATTTATTACTTAGTTTGTGCATTGCAACAATCACCAACATGATAGAAGAAGGTGTTGTGTAGGAAATATTGGACCAGTTGATGGAGCTGGAAGAAGACAAAATTTTAGCAAGATTTCACCAAGAGGTACAGAAAGTGAAGGATGAAGCTTGGAATGATAGACACATAAAGAAGAAAATATTTAAGGAAGGAGATCTAGTTCTCCTCTATGACAATAGATATTTACAGCACCCTAGTAAGTTCAAGATACACTGGTTAGGGCCTTATCAGGTATAGGCCATCACAAATGGAGGTGATGTGAAACTGAAAGATCTTGCAAGGAAGAATCTCAGAGGACTGGTGAATGGAAGTTGATTGAAGTTGTATCAAGATAGTTGACCTAACAACTTGAGGTAAAAATAGAGAGAGAAGGTATGGTTGTACATATTGTATATAGTAGATGTTAGAAGAAAAAGACAAAAATACATAAAAAGAAGAATTGTAGTAAATAGACAAAAATATAGGATAATATTAGAGGCTTTGATGTAACAGAATTGTTAGCATTAACAATGTGTCGCAGAAAAACTAGTGTTGAAGACACTGTGCACTGGAAAGTAGTATACATGTTCCAAAAGTGCAGCACATAGGAAAAAGTGAAAAAGTAACAAATTTGAGTGCGAAACAATTGTCACTCTGTTGTCCCACTATAAAGGCTAAAAAAGGGGGAAAATGTGGTCATTTTTTTTTTCGCTAAGTAGAAAAACAAAGAATGAAGTCTAAGTGCAAGAGAGTGAGATATTGGGACAGCAGGTTGAGAATTAGAGATCAACAGTCTGTATTTTAGAAATATTTCACCACCACGATTTGGAGCACTGATAAGGGCCGGTCGAAACATGAGAAGCAACACTCAGGTGATGCAAATAGGGACACAAGACATGTTGACAATCGAGGATGTCGACGAAATCCATACACCAGAATATGAGCTCACTAGAATGGAAGTAGAGGAGGAAAAAAACCCATCACATGAGGCTAGGCAACCTGAGGAAGATGCGAAAATGACATAGTTCGATGTGTTAAGAGAAAAAGTGCCATAACAGGAAGAACATGCCATGGGTTCAACGCAGTAGGGCCTAGAGTGAGAAGAAGAGAAAGAAACAGAGCACAAGGGAATACCAGAGGTTGGGGCGTCATCCCCACAAGTGAAGAAGAAAGCCCAATATGAAAGCAACGAGCAAGGAATACCACGCCCATAAGAAGAATTGATGATTTCCATGCCAAAAGTCCTAGAGGGAGTAAAATCGGATGATGAAATGATAGGAGGAGTAAACATGATGAAGTACTCAGATCACGATGTGGTAAACACAGTCAAATTCCCGAATTTGGTTTAACATAATTACATGAAGAGTAGAGGAGAGGGCCCATTAGGTGCGCCACTATTGTAGCCTGCACAGTGGATCCTCGAGATCTACAACACATGGATCATGAAATTACTTGATATACCGCACTTTGGGCACGGTAAACACATCAATGGATGTGTGAAACAACTCCTAGCAAGGGTGCATGGAGGAATTTTGTGGATGGATAAGATAGTGCCTATAAATTTGGACTTAATTATAGTTATCACTAGGCCACCCACATATGGGGAGAAGCCAGACCAATATCTGGAAGATAAAACTAAGGAAAAGTCCATCTCCGATGAAATTAAGGAAAAGTTTGGCATGAATAAAGGAAACGGGGTAATCAAGAACAACAACATAAATGATCCTACTATGAGATTTGCTACAAGGTTGCTAGGGTGAAAATTAATGTGCAAATGTAGGAAGGAGGAAGTACTAGCAGGAGTGGTAATGACTGGAACACAATGCACGAAGGAGATCTTGATGAGTTGGGCCCCTTATTTACTCAATTCCTTCCTAGAGGACTATAAGGACACATAGGACTGGGGATCTGAGTTCCACTACTCATGGTTACTCATCCTCATTGCACTTGTAGGGTGGCAAGAACTAGCATATAACATGTTCCTACAGAGAGTAGGAAAGTGTGGTGTAGCCCGCTACACTTCTCTTAGGAGAAAAACAGACCCAAAGACGAAGAAAGTGAACATCGATGTATTATCTCTATACTTTTCGGATATCCAGAACCACTTAGCTGAAATGTGGAGGATTTCTTATGAGATATTCCAAGAGTTTGGATAGTTTTCCAACTTTCAAGAAACAAACCATAGCATGTGCTTGTAGGCGAAGAAGGAATTAGCCAAGGAGTGGCTACAACTGAGATACTACGTGATGATGTAGGATATACAAATGAAATTCTAGTAGTGACCTGATGAATGGAAGGTACCATAAATTCCAAGGACATTTCCAAGAGGATATACTCAGACACAGGACAAAATAGTCCCTATGAGCAGACAAGAAGGAATGGTTCCAGTAAGAAGAAGAAGACAACACAAGGTCCAATGGGGGGAAGAAGACCAATTCAAAATAAATGAAGGACGCAAAAAAAACCATAGGGTGGTTCCACACAAGACCCACCATGCACAGGATAGACACAAAGAGTTACAAGAGAACAGGTGCATGCAGAAGAAGAAAGGACAAAGACATTGGATATACCTACGAAGGAAGAAATTGGGCAGGGGACATGCATGGATACACAGATGCCAGAGACATTTGAACCATTATATTCCTAAAGGAAGAGGATAGGGGAGCAATCAAGTGGCTCTAGGAAGAAGGCAAAGGCCCATAGAACACCACCTCATACATCAATGACAGCAGATTATGTTGAACTAGTAGCCACAATAGTCAAAGATGGACTATCAAAGGTGTGGGAGAATGTTGAGAAGCATAGGGCTTTGATTATGGAGAAATTAAAAGAAGTGAAAATTGTGTTAGAGTAGTTAAGGATCAGGGAAAAGTAGCCACATAAAGATAAACCAATGAAAACTAGGGAGGGAATGCCTACTGGAGAAAGAGTGAAAATCACAGCGCAGGGGAGATCCAATTTTATCATAACACCTGAGATGATGTTCATCGATGAGGAGAAAAAATAGAATCCCCTGAAGGAAATTGAGACATTGGACTTGGTTTTGGCCAAGCTCTCAATGAAGGCACTATATAAATTATAGATTAGTGTCACATAGGAAATTCAGTCTAGGGAAAGGTCTGATGCAAAGAACGTACAAATAGAGAAGGAAGAGAACATCACATAGAAGGAATAAATCAACCAAGAAGGGTAGGAAAATAAGATAGTGTAGCAAAAGGTAGAGGAGATGGAGAATTACATTGGCACGGTATTCCAAACCATCCTAGACAATGCAGAGTTAGAATAAGTATCTTTTGAGGAGAATATGAGTAAAATAGTGCAAGCCATGGAAAAGTATAAGAGACAAATAAAGGAGTTGGAGGAGCACACAATACCCACTAATCCTCCAGAAGTCATAGAGCAACGAGAGAAAGACACAACTGAACATGCAAAATAATAGCATAGGATATACAAAGGATGACAGAGTTGTTGGAGCACAGTGGCCAACTGTGGATGCAAGTATAAGAAGATTGATGCTTGCAGGAGCTGCAAGGAAAGGAGGATATGGTCCATGCATCAGTGGAAGATTTAAAATAGTGACAGAGGACAATTCCACTGTGTGAGAAAATTAAGACTACGACAGATATGAAGATCCTATATGCATAGGAGAAAGTAGTGTGGGCACAATAAATTGAAATACAGGCTCAATTGGAGCCCCTATAGGAAAAGGTTGAACAACTAGTCATGGATATTGACACAGAAAAATCAAGGGTGGAGAATATAGGCTTGGAGGGAAGAGAAATATTGAAACCTCCAGTCACCACACAAATGGTAGAAGCCATGGCCGAGAAGAGAAAACAGGCTTAGGAGCAATGCCATCAAGCAATACAGATGTATGAAGCACTAGCACATGCAATGAAAGAAGAAGAAGTTAGTGAGTGACTTGGGGCAAGTCACGATGCCAGTGTTGGGGGTCTGTTAACACAGGCCAATTTCGGAAAAGAATCAAAGAAACACCAGAAAATAAGAAGCGCGTCGAAAACAGAGGAAAATAGGGAACATGTCAAAAAAAAAGGAAAATAAGCACCGAGAAAAGTAGTTACAAAGTGGGAAAACTGTTGCGGAGCAGTTGGAAAGTGTACAAGTGCTAACTTGGAGAACATTTGGATCGAGGACCAGCCGAGATTAAGTCAAGGGGAAAGTGGACAAAAATAACCCACTTAGGGTTAGGGTTTTTGTAAGGGCTTTGTCCCATTTTTTGTATAAGAAGAATATATTAGGACTATGAAAGGGTTGTTGTTGACTTAATTTGAATGTCTTTTAATTGGTTAGGAGGTTTTGTTGAGAAATTGGTTATATGTCTCAGCTTTGTGAGGACTGTTGCAATCTATGGAGATCGATTGTAATGGAGGAAGAAATGTACAATGCACATCACTATATTTTGCATGAAGAATATGAATAAGGAGCCAAAGCAATAAATCTTTCTGGATGTAGCCCAGGAGGGGGTGAACCACGTTATATATGTGTCATGTGTATGGATGTTTTCATTGCTTATAGTTAGATTTTAGTTAATAAGATATATGATAAATATGTTAAAATAATAGATGGAATAACACTGTGCACTAAGAATGAGCTGATGAACTCTGTAGAAAAACACTAAATGGAGGAATGTCATAGTTAGTATTCATATATGAATCTTATGTTACTAGATGAATCTATGTCATTTGGTATATGTTGTTATAATGGTCAATGAATTCGGTTGGAATTGTTGAGTCACTAGTCTGAGCTAAGGTCCTACTAGGGATAGATTTATAAATGAGGTTTCGTGAGATATTTTTTGAATAAATCTAATTATTATGACAAAGATACACATTCCATCCCTTGGTTGCAAACATATGATTCATGTGGCCACCCATTGAAGTCATCTCGGGTGAGACTACGCACTGCACTTTGTGTGTTGTGTTTCCTTCTAGTATCTAGAAGGGTCGATGGCAGAAGAGAAGTTGGTAATCCTGTAGTTAGAACCTGGGTCATCCCATAGCAAGCCAACAAGGGGATTCTTTATTACAAAATGGAATATCATTCCTATTTTATATATGCCAATAAGGGAAGAGTATTCATTGATTGGGATAGATATAGATAATTTCAATTCCTATGAAATATTTATGGGTTGTAGGGTAAGTTAAACTTCACACTTATGGATTCATATCCTTAGCATAGGGGTGGTATTTTTCATAGAAATATTTAGTGTCCTTATTTTGTGTCTAGTTAGAGGATTATTCTCCTATAATATGAGTAATATGACTGTGTCTTCGAATGTTGTTTTATTGTATTTTTTGTTCTACAATTTAATCATTTTCTAATTTTTTTTGGTTCTATGGTTATAGATTTAATTTGCATAATCATGTGTGGATCATTGTAAGACTTCATTCATGTGTGTATATTTTCTTTTATTATTGAATGCTACAACAAATCCATGAAATCAAGTTAGGTACAAATGATGTTCTTGTGTATGGAAATGCATTGAAAAAGTATAGACACTAAGTGTTTGAAAAAAAGATTGTATGGAGAAATGGATTCTTAGTCATTAAAATTTGACAATCTAGAATTCATGTTCTCCAAGAATTACTTACTTGATTTTTTAAGAAGGTCCCCTTCGAAAATGACATTTTGTAATTTCTTCCCTATGGGTGAATATCAACTTCCGTAGAATATTTTTGAGTATTTTAAGTATACCCTTTGATATGCATGTACTTAAATATTTTGAAATATTTCTTGATGGTTGAGCCTTTTTTGAACCTATCCTTATTTATTAGTTAAGATTGGAAGATCTCTCGTATCCTTTATAAGCTATTTTTTTGATGTTGTGAATCAATTGTGGGAATAACAGAACTGAAATCAAACATACATCCCAATACGGTTAAAAAAATCCATGTGAATCCTTCAATCATGGAAACTTCAGTATCAGAGGTGAATAAGATGAAAAAGGAAGTTGACTTTCTTTAAACAATAAGTCTCAAATCAAAATACATAACCAAAGAACCAGTGCTTCATCAAAACTTTACAATACGGGAGCTTTTCTCAGCCATCGACTATAAAAAAATATCAAATTTTCATCTTTATACTCAGGAGTGAGTACAACCACATGAGAATTGATCGAGACACTACATTCAAGGATTTACATTATGGGTCTATTCTGCAGACTGTACATGGAGTCTCATGTCAGACGCGAGCTCTTACGTATGAACCTTCTTTGTCAGAATTCACATGAAGCTCTCGGTTAGATGCAAGCTTAGACTGTCTGCCAGTCCTTTTAGATATTTCCATTTATGGGGGAAGACGATGTTTCAACCACCATCCCCGGCTTCATTAATTTTCTTCATCGAGATCAAGACAGGGCCTGAGTCAACTCGACACCTGTAAAACATGTTGGCCACACTATGAAACTCTTCCACTTGGATCTTCACTGGACATTTGCAGGGAACACTGGCAGGTGGACATGGACACTGACGATGGGGAGATGGTGAGATGATTGGCAAAAATCGACACATAATAGCGAGTGATAAGAGGCCATGTGGAATAATGTAGTTGGCAGCGTAGTGACTAGGAATACATGGACTCCAGTATGCGAGAGTTGAGGTGTAAAGGCGTAGGGGTGATGTGGAAAGGGGAGAGGATGTGGAGGCAGAGGGGTGTGATTGGTCAAGGAGGGCACGACAACAACAGTGGAGGTGACATGGAGTGGGAGTGGGAGACACATGTCAGGTGGTGAGAGGAGGAGATGTGACAGTGGGAGAGGAACAAGCGTGCGGGAGTGTGAGTGGAGGATAGGTATCGGTGGGAGCCTGGGCAATAAGGAGGCTAACTTAGAGGGGGGGGTAGGCGGTAAGCGGTAAAGTGTGGGGGGGGTCCGAGTTTCTATGGAGGCAACACGATAGTGGGAGGCCCGCGCCAGAAAACCACCAACTCGGATCCCCCCCCCTTTAAAGGTAGAAGGTCAAGAGTGTCCGATATTGGATCAGGACTGTAGATCTGAGCGCACCATGATGATTCGCTTAGATCTATGTGCTTCTTAGCACACCATGCCAAAATTAGGATAAAAATATAAAGTGGGTTGTGCAAGCACCGATTTTCTACATTTTTTCACCAAGGTGTTATTTCCTAAATATGTGCTAACAGGATGAACTTCTCCTTGCAAATTGATTGAACGTGTGTGCAACCCTTTCCTTCTTTGGGTACTTGCTCCTTTTACCAAACTTGAACAAATTTTTTGGGCTTAGTGGGGAAGTAAAAATATCATTGCAACATGAAAGAAACACCTTGTAGGAGTCATCATATTGATAATTTTGAAATTATGGAAACTTTTTGGTGGAGTTTCCAGGGCACCTTTCTTCAAAATTTAAAGTTTTAATGATGGAGTCTCCACTGAAATCATCCTCCCAAATATTGGATGGTTCTTTGGCTCTATAGAAGTTGGAATAACTGAATTGTTACTGAAACTTCAATGGCATTCCTTCAAGGCCATTTGATTCTCCTTGAACACGGTTTTCAAGAACCTAATTCATCTTAAAACATTCTTCCAGATACTTTTCCAAGATTTGACCAGACAAGTTCTACTTTTCCAATAATATATGATCCTAAAAAGTATCAGATTTATTGAAAATCAATCATTCCAATTTTTTTTCTATGAAACAATCCTTTTGTGTTTCACTAGTTGATTCATTCCAATTTTGATCTAAAATATTTTTTCGAGGTATTTATTGAAAATGAATCATTCAAATTTTGATCTAAAAGACTATTTTAAGGTATTTAAGATAGCATCACGAGGATAAATCCTCATGCAGTTTTGTAGAGGTGGTACTCCCCTTTCTTGATACATGGAAGATTGTTCTTTTGAAATTAAATGTATGCAATATAAATCCAAACAAATATTTTGTTGACTCAGTAAATTTCTTTTGATCGAGGAAAGAAAATATTAAAGGTAACCACAAACCAACTTGAGGTGGTAAGCTAACCCTTCCAACCCAGAGGGGGCTCTCTCTCTTCAAATCAATCATTGAAAGGATTGATTTGGTATTCCATCCAAAGGCTAGATCTCTAAGGTAATATTGCATTCATAGAATTGGTGGCGATCTGGAAAGAAAGTCCATTGGGCAATGGAGTCACTAAAATTTCAAAAATCAATGAAGGTTTACTGGAAAATTGGTGAATTGAAAGATGAATGATCAGAGGAAAGACAGAAATTACTCCTTTAATCCAAGTAGATATCATTTTTTATTTAATATTACAGAGGAAAAAAAAAAACCCTTAGGGAATCTATCAAGGATGAATCCCAAGGTGATTACAATAGAAAGACAACTGAAATTACATGCAACAAATCATACAATACATATGAATTGTGATACATATAGTTCACATTAACATAAATAATAATCCATATCACATAGATGTATCTAAACTAGAAGACAAAAAACTGTAAACATGCATAAAGCAGCACAATCACATGTATCTCTGGAGTCAAATATTAGGGAATTTTGATCCAACAAATTTCATTAATATCAAAGAGAATTACAAAACATGTTGAACGGTCCTTTTCTTACACACGTTTCGACCTTAAACTCTGATAGATCCATAATTTCTCTCTATTCTCCCAAAATTCAAATTCAACTACCATCCTATGATAATGTTAACAGTTACAATATATTTGGCTACAAAATATGAACACACTACTAAGAAGGAGTCAAACTTGACTCATTAATTTCACATAACAACATGATTAAAAAGAATCCTTGATTCCCTAATATGATGCTCCCAACCCTTGCATTCGATGTGGACAAGCTACACACCTTGTTGATTCATTCAAACCAATTTGAAGGTGTTCTGGAAAATTGTCATAGTTGTGTAGCATGTCTGTTGTGCAACAACAACCTACAACATAAACGTGGCACAGTTTCGCAGTAGCTTCTCTTTCTGCACTTTTCTTGCTTTTTGTAACCTAGTTTGATTGATGATGATGGTTGATGGTAACAATAATTTCATAGCCATGGTAGGGTTCCATAGAACCCCTTCTCTCCTTCAAAAAACACATTTTCCTCTCAAACCTTAAAACCTTGATACATGTAAAACTACCATGAAAGAGCTCACTTTACCTTTTGACTGATAAACTCCTTATGTTTATGCATTCAGTGTCTATCGCATTATCACTCTGATATTCCCACTCAAAAATTGAACAAAGAACTTCATACAACTGCTTGAAATTGAACTGTTACAGTTGTGCAGCGTGCATGTTGTGAAACTATACATTTTTCATTTACAGATCAAAACGAAGACTCCAATGCATACTAGGGAAGAAAAAGGATCATGTATAAAGATCCATCAAAAAATACCACTGTGTAAAATAATTCCACATTCAAATGTTTAGGGGATTTTGATAATCAAGGTTAGGGTTTTTTCTACTTCTCATTGACAAAAAAGGAAAAATTGATGAATCCAATTCCAAGGACTCAAATGTATGCTTCTTAAACAAGAAAATCAAGCTTTCCCTTCCCCCTCTTATCTGTCTTTGACTGCTACAAAATTTGTTTGAGAGATTTGTTCTCTTTTCTCATAATCAGATTTTTCCGATATATGTTCTTCATTTTTTTATGTAGAGGCGGGTTTCTTTTCACCATGAATATTGCATTGTCTATTGCAGGCTCACAATCATCTAGGAGTTATATACATTTGATATTTTCTTTTATATTATCCTCCCTCTGTTGCATTATCATATATTGTGCTTCTCTCAGTTGTTTTCTTAATATTTTGAAAGTATGTTGACCCTCATCACAAGTAGTTCTCTTATTTTTTGTTGGTTGGCTCTTTGTTGGAGGTTCTTCCTGAGTTTTCCACTTTCTAGCCAAGGATCTGGTTAAAGAAACAGTAGTTTTAGGTATTTCTTTCACTTATGGACTTTGCTCCACTGCATTCCCTTTACCCTTTGTTTTGGAGATTGTTGGAGTTACAGGAACTGATGTTTCCCCTATCACCAAGATATCTTTGTTGGAGGCTTGTTCCAAAGATTTTTTCTTCATTTCCCTATTTTCATGTTGCAGCTGTGCTATGATAAAATGGGTTTTCTTTAATTGTTCTTGGATCTCAATTATTAGGTTGTATTTTTCATTAGGAAAGTATGTTTATGTGAAGGATTTTGGATCTTCCTCAAGTGCTTTTGATGTGTGCATGGAAGACATCCTTTTATATTCTAACCTGGTAACTAGTTTTCTAGGGGCTATGACTTCTTCTAGGGAAAATTGGATCTTTTTTCCCTTCTTTTTAGCTTGCTGACTTACTGCAGGTTCCTTGGTTTCATTTTCCCTCTTTTTGACATAAATCTTAGGGAAATATGTGGTGGTCTTTTCTACATATGAAGGTGTATCTCTCATGCTCTGAGGGATTCTAAAAGAATCAAATTTTATCTGTGATGATGCTACAAAAGCTTCCCAATCCTGATTCATCTTTTTAAGTTCTTCTAATACTAACAACTTTACCAATGACAAATGGAAGAGGTTAGGTTCTCCTTGATCTTTCCTTACTTGTACTTTGTCAGTCATCTTCCCTAGGCTTATGAAAAAGGTAATATGGTAGATTCAATGGTTTCCTACCAGTGAAGTGCATTAAGATGCTGATATGAAATTGGTAAACCCTAGTGAATCTCCCTTCACATGTAAAAAACCTTCAAGTTACCCTAAAAAAATTACTATGATTCTCTAGTAGAATCTGTCTGGGTATAGTGGCTCCAAAATCAATGTTTCTAAATTCAGGATTCAAAAATTCATGATAGCAAGCTAGATCCAATTGCATACCTTTGAACCATTGTTCTCCACGAGAAGGAATCTCTATTGCAGAAGTGATGGTGTACTCATAAACCTAAAACTACATGTTTCCCATCGTAGCCCCAATGCCATTAAAACTCATTGCAAACTCCTTTTCCACCTGCATGTTGTACCCCTGAATCTTTTAACAAAACCTGATGCAACCCACTTGTTCAAAAGAAGCTCTGATTGTTGGATCTGCATTCACTAACCTTAGACCCTAAGGCTTGAATATGACAATATCATTACCCTTTTTGTCCCTTCTCCTACCTTCTATAATTTCCATGATGTCGGTATGTATCAATCTCCCTATGAAAATTAAAAAGAAGAATTGTGCGCAATGTAAAACGCAACACTTGTAGATGTGCAGTGAATGAGAAAAATTCAGTTTGATGTAGCAAGGGATATGTGTTTTAGGTGAAGCTTGATTTTTTTGGTTCATAATAAAGGTTTTCCTTTCAAACTTCAACCAAGAACATGAAACAACAGTTAGAGGGTGTATAAGTAAGGTAGGTGACGATGCGCAATGCTTTGAGCAGCGTCCCCTGCAGCCCGTGTGCAACAAGATTGGATGGGATATTTTCATGTTCGTAGAGAAGCATAGAGGTATGGGAGGGGTTTATTTGCATGGAAGATGAATATTTTGAATGAAAAAACCAAATTAATTCACCACTCATACCTATCATATCATGTTGTACTTCAAAGCCCAATTGTGCAACATTAGGCAGTTGTGCAGCAACTTGTGCAACACTCTAATTAGCTTGATGATTCCACATGCCTCCAACATATTTGAGATCATGCAATTCTCTGAACCATGACAATATTGACTCTAAATAATTTGAATTGACCTCATGATATTTCATTATGACTCTTTGGTGACATGACAACCCATATCTTTTTCCATCAAGACCACATGCTTCATGACTCAAAATTTATTTTATGACCTTATCTAAACAAATTTGTCAATCAAAAACCCATTGAATCATGACCTAAGAGAAGAAATCCATGGTCTTTATGATACCAAGGCATGACTTTAACCTATCATACATTTTTAACTCGAACCCTAACAACCTATTTATAGGACACTAACATATTCCAATGAAACCATTATGTACAAACTCTTATATACAAATATACAAGTTGTTATATACATATGTACTTGTCAAGCACGTCATATCATTCAAGAAAAAGAGATAAACATATATGTAGAGATTTGTGTCTACATGGTTTGGAGTCTTGTTTTAAGAAATAATTTGTCTTCCTTTTGAAATGATGTGAACCCAGAATCAATGATAACTTTGCAAAATGGAAGAAAAATAAAATTGATAGGTCATCAAAGAAATTTACATGATCACTTCATTACAACTCAAAAAAATATTTTTATGGATAATACATTTGAAATCACATACTTTAGACTCAAAGTATGAGAAATCACTAGTCTAATGCCCTGAAATAGTTCTTTGTGGGAGGCTTTTATAATAATATCCCAAATTTAACAAGCTTAACAATGTCTGAAACAACAGGGATGAAACAACCTCAACAAGATCTCAATGAAAATTAGATAAACTGAATTAAATTAATATGTCATCTTACAAGCATGGATTTCACTCCTCTAGACCTGAAATATCATAAGAAATGAATGGAAGAATATAGAGAAATATATGATCAAAATCAGATCTTCTTGTTTCCAAACATACATGGAAAACCTAATGGAAAGAATCAAGAAGAAAGAAAGATGAGGAAGAAAGTTTAGTAGGCTAATTCACAAAATCTTGGAAAGACAAAACTAACTTCTTGCAAAACTCTTTACCACTGAAAAAAATCCTAACTACCAATTGTCAACCTTTTGAATATGCTTCTTCTCCTCTTTTATATCTTCTCTTCATCTTCTTGAAACTACTTTTCAATTAGGGTTTTATTTTCCCTTTTGTAAATTTAAACTTACATATGTGTGCCATCAATTGGGACCCACTTTAGAAGCTCAAGAATTTCTTTCAATCAAAAAAAATTCCAAAAATAACTTGTTAACAAGCTAGAAAATAGTCCCAACTGTAATTTAATTTTCAGGGCATGATAGCCATGATTTCATCCATGGAAAATTCCAGAGTGTTATTCTCTTCTCTTATCTCTATCTTTCCATCAAGCTATCATTTTCTCAATTTGACATCGGAATCAAAAGTTATGGCCTTGGTAATATAAAGACTCAGCAACCATAGATCTATGCATGTGAATTTTGAGCCCTTGATTAAAAATCTTCCCCATTTATCCCACATGTATTGGGGAATAGTTATCATACATATTTATAATCAAAATGCATCCCCACATTATTTGTGTGTGAAATAGAGAGAGCTATGGAGCCCTTCGTAGATTGTGCATAGTGTAACTTTTGGTTGCCACATCATCGCCTAGTCATCATGCCAAGTCACTTGTCTAGTCATATGTGTGTCCAATAAATATAATACAAGTGTCAGTTGGGGTTAGGTCCACCTGATAGCCACATGTCACCCAAAGATAGGTCTACCTCATAACCATGTGTCCCAATATGGTAGGTCCAAGTCACTGCCATGTGTCCCAATATGGTAGGTCCATGTCATTTCCACATGTCCCAATATTCCAAATGACGGGGAAGGGATAAAACTTGCAATATAATCAATAATTTCATAAAATAATAAAATAGGAAAATAGAATTAAATAGAAATAGGGAAATGCAAACTTGTGGGGTTGCAGGGGTAGGGTGATGTAGAAAAATCATAAGATGTTCTCCCATGTCTACATTCAAAACTTAAAAATAAAATAATTATAAGAATCAATCAAGACTAAGTGTAAAATGGGTAATGTGGAAGTGTAAAAATAAACTAAGAATAAGAGTCAATCAAAACTAAGTGTAAAATGGGTAATGCGGAAGTGGGAAGTGCAAATTGAGTATTTAGGGATTGTAGGTTTTAGGACTAGGAGTGGAAGGTGGAAATGAGGGTATGGATGCCTATGTCTACATTCAAAAGTCATAAATAAACAAAGTATAATACTCAATAAAGACTAAGTGTAAAACTCAGTAAAATGACTAAGTCATGAGGGTGCAATTCAAGTAATGCAGAAATCAGAAGTGAAGATTGAGTATTGAGGGATTGTAGGTTGTGGGAATATGATTATTTGTGGGTTAGGTATATCTTGGTCTCCCACAACGGGACTTCCACACCAAAGAAAATGGTTAAGTGTTGGGATTATTAGGTGGGAAAATAACGAAGTATGGACTATGGGTAGTAGTATAGAGTATAGGTAGTAGTGAAAATGAATAAGTATGGAGAGTAGAGAGGAAATAAGGGAAAAGGGCTAATTATTAAAGTATAGAGAGTAGAGAGGAAGGAAAATAAGGAAATTTGGAGAGTAAAGAGGAAGGAAAATGAGGAAATATGACTAACGAAAATGAGGAAATATGGAGAGTAAAGAGGAAGGAAAATGAGGGGAAATTACTAATTATGGAGTGTAGAGTGTCAGGAAATGGAGGGTAAGTAATGTGGGGATAGATTAATGAGGATTTAGATGACACTAGTCAAAATTTCAAAAATGGAGAGGGTAAATTCCAAAATGGAGGGGGGAAATTGTCATATCTTAGGCATATTACCTATGTTTTGGATTCTGTAAAATGTTAGACGACACTAAGACATAGGGATATTCAGTGAGAAGATGGACACACACTATTTCCTTATTTTAATGTCTTTTTATTTTATCCTATTTTTTATTCAAAGAGAAACCATCCATGTTGGCCTTTCATGTTGAAGAACTGCAATACTTAAGATGATTTAAAACTTGTTCGATCTTCATGATCAATAAGTAAGTGTTATTTGGAACTTTAAAATTTCAAAAAAAATTGGTCTCCATTTAAAATAAGAAGGTGTTTACATATTTACCCTAATTACTTATTTGATGGGTGTCAAGAAAACACATCAACATCTGGCTCCAACTATAGGATAGTGACCCTTTATGGGTTTTTGAGGACCCAGACTCAAACTAATTAGCTTTTTGATATGAAACAATATTTTAAATACTATGGTTAAGTTTTAAAGCATGATTTCATTAACCATTTAGGAATGTGAAGAAAGAAGAATAATTAATGTTATAACATGGTAGCCATAATAAGATATGCAGATATGAAAGTAATAACAAAGAATCAGCAAACCATAACAACAAAATTGTTAACGGAGTTCGGCAATATTTCATATGTCTTTGGGCCTTTGTCTTAGTGGGTGATGTTGATACTGAGAGGGGGGTGAATCAGTATCAAGTACAATTTAAAACATTTTTCAAATTATACTTAGACCATTCAACTATATCCAATGAGAAATGAACAATAGTATAAGAGTTACACCAATACACCACAATACACCATGCACAATATATGAGAAATAATCAATAGTTATTATTCAAGGGAAGTAATTACTTCCAAAGGTAGCTACAAATTCCAAATGTAAAGGGAGGGATAAAACTCCAAGAGGAAGATACAATCCCCCAATATCAAGAGAGATTTGAACTCTCCATCCTTGCCCTTTCCTTCCACCCAAGAATATATGAGAGATAATAAAACTTTACATTAAATCATCACCATCAACCAATCATCACATAGAACCTGAT
>WSFP011457941.1:0-19150 GCA_009831015.1 Picea engelmannii | reverse complement strand
AAATTTTATTTGTTTCAGATCTCTTTGTATGTCTTCTTCTTTATACTGATCTAGTGAACAGAAAATTTTAAAAGCATTTTGTTTTTCAATTTTTCCATAATTCTAACAATTTGTTCACAAGATCGTGATGAGATCTACCCCTGAGGGTTTGATCAATGATCCTTAAAGCTTTTTCTGAGCATACAGAAAAGAGGACAACAGCAAGCTCATCAAGTAAATCTGTTCTTTGTTTTTGCTAAGGTAATGTTCAGATCTATTCTTTGTTTTTGCTAAGGTAATGTTCAGATCCATTGTATTATTTCTGTTATGGGTTTACATCAGAATTTGTGAATATATTGCTGACCCAAAACTACAGTAGTAAATAAAATTTAAAGGATATTTTTGTTTCTAGTTTGCCCTTAAATTTCTAACAAGTTTAACTGTTCTAATCGAGGTCCTGTAGTTGAAGATTATTTTGAATGAACATTATATGTTGTAAAAGCACATCCAAAAATAGCAGCCATTAAGCACAATAGAACCAGAAAAAGGGTGAAACACAATGCAGGCCAAAAAAGTCCGAAAAAATGGGCAGTGCTGCATGAGTTAGTCTCGAAAAATTCACAGTTCAAAACATGAATGGGTGCTGCTGAACATTGCGTATCACAAGGTGACAGGAATTTTAAAATGGGTGCCACTAGATAATAAGCTCAAATTTATTGCTACTATGTTCACCACCCCAGATACTAAGGGCGTCATTTATTGCTACTATGTTCACCACCCCAGATTTTCTATGGCAGAAATTAATTAACTATAAAGGCCATTTCTTCTACTGTTGGAATCAGCAGCTAGGTATATGCCCAGAGAGATAGAGAATTGATTTGACACAAACAGGAAAATGTTAAAGACCCATGTAGGGTAAAGATGGAATATATATCAATTTCAATATCAAATAGATTACTTTGGTTAAGGTTATTACATAATGAAACATTGCTCCACTCTAAATAAGATCATAGTTTTGTGTCTCATGACATACATCTTTGAAAGAAGGAACTAGAATAATTCCATTCATAGTTGGAAAAATAGCACAAAGCTAGAACAATTCCATTCACAGTTGGGAAAAAGTGTCAAGTCTTCAGAGTACTGCTGGAGATCAAACTCAGCTCGGCCCTGCTGCTGAAGCCAAGCTAATAAATCTGTCCTTAGTCTGACTTTCTGCTGGCAAGTCAAACTCACGAACAGCAAGTCGGACCTTCGAGTACTCGTGGGTGACAACCTGACCTGCAAGTAACTTGCAGGTTTTCACTGCCTGGCAAGTCCAACTTGTGGACAGATGGTAAAATTGCCCGCATCAAACATAAACGCCAAAAAGGAGAAGAAAAACCCTCTTTTTGAATGATTTCTGCTGCCGAGTTGTTGCAGAATCTAAGTCCAACTCTTGCACTCCAGACTCGCCAAGTCCTTTGCCAAAGCCAATTTTTACAACATTGATTCCATTATACCACACACAGATATTCTGTGCATTGGCATGTATTGCACTTCAATCTTAAGGTTATTGTCAATTTCTAGCATATTCGTGAGATTGTCTTCTCATCAGAAGCATTCCAAAATGCCTTTAAAAAGAGAATTCCACTGAATTCCCCTGAAATGACTTGTAAACAAAAAAACTGGATTGGTGTTAAGAACATTATACATATTACAGACCAACGAGCTTCTTCAAGAGAGACGATTTCTGAGGCCATGCTCTGTTTATGAGGCCTCTACTCGCATTAATTGGCCTATTGCCCCACTCTTACGACGAGCACAATGTAAGGCTCATAGCCGTTTGTTTGAAATATAAATCGTATTAAGAATCTACAGATATATTCCTTTAATTTCCAGTTTATATATGTAATGTGTAGTCATTTTGGTTGCGAATTAATGTATAAGTAAATAGCGAATAGCCTTCTACGGTGTGGTGCTTTAAGGACATTTCTTCCTATTGAATCACAGTAATCCAAGTTTTTGAATAAAATTTGGAGATCATTCTAAATCTAGGCAACGTACAGACAAAAAGAAAGGAAAACAAAGGGGATGGCAGCCGACCAGGGTTCAAGCCCGTGGGAAAGAATAACGTGACGAAAATAAATTGGCTTGCACGGAACCTGTTACAACCCCAAAACAAAAACCCTAAAGGGTTGATTCTCTGGAAATCAATGACAGAAAAAAAAATGAATTGAATACTGACCGCGAAATGGAAGAGATTGACAATGGTCCAAGCGGTGCCAGCGGTGCATCTGAATAGAGAGAGTACGATGATCCATGTGAAGAAGAGTATGAGAATGTAGGTCGTCCACACGCCGGGATACATAAACCATGATGTGTTCTTGTTCAAATCAGGCGGAGGCACCGCCTGCACGTACAGGTTCCCAATCCCGATGTTCGGGAAGCTCAGCCCACCTTCCGCCATTGAAGAATTGATCAGATGCCAAACGATCTCCTCCTCCTCTCCCCTCTTTCTGTTGTCTCAGAATGATACACAATCCCTCCTTCCGATGATGATACACCATCTTATGAGAAAAATCATACGCTAGAATCTAACGTTAGAGGATGAGGAATACATATTGTTGGGCGGACACGTGCCGTATTCCCCGGATTGCCAAGGCGGCATTATTCCCCGACCTTAACATGACTCGAGTTGTCCCATTCACTTGTTTTTTTAATAGATAAGAAATCATAAATAAAAGTATGGAAATGTGATTTAAAGATAATTTAAATGATTGCTTTTAGTGTTAAGGTCAAATTATTTGTTTTTCAAGGTGGCAAATTCTATCATAATTTAATTTAATGTTAAATCAACATTAATTATGTCATAATAAGATTGAAGTGCAATATATGATTAATAGCAAGAACTTAATAATGGTCGAAGATTTCAACTTTACGCTTTCGGAAGGGGAGAGTTGGGGCTCTCTTGGCCACCCGGACTCACTAGCAACTTTCTAAAAGACACTTTTACAGCTGAAGGATTGGTTGATATCCTTCCAGAGGTTTTGGTACCAACTTGGAGAAATGGCCGGTAGGGGGCAGAAGGCATTTCCAAAAGACTGGACTGACACTTTGTGTCGTCTGCTTTACTGGAGAAGGTGTCACGTTACGGGCCTGGGTGGCGTTGCCTTTTGTCTCAGACCACGCCCCCATAGTTCTTCAACTCGATAGCAACCAGCAGCGAAGATGCTACCCATTTAAATTAAACCCGAGTTGGATTAGGGAAGCGGAATTTACCCGTATTGTTTCAAACATTTGGCAGGATCCTAAATTTACTGAAGAGACTGGACGTCAACGCAAACTGGTTTGGAAGCTTCAATGCCTAAAAATGGAAATAAAGAAGTGGAGTAGGCATCATAAAAAACTCCTGCAACAAAAGTTGGACACTCTCGAAACGGATTTATTGCTTTTATATCAGCCATTGTTAGTGGATTTGCAGAATAAGGACGTAAATGATCTGATAAGTAAAAAGGAAGCGGCTAGATTACAGCTATTAAAAGAAGAGGAAGAATCTTGGTGCCAGAAAAGCCAGGTTGTATGGTTACGCAGTGGAGATCGCAATACTAAGTTTTCCCATAATCTAGCAAGCGCCCAAAAAAACCATAAACACATCTAGGACCTTCTTTTAGAGGAGGGAAGAAAACTTTTGGGACAAACTGAATTAAAGGAGGAAGCGGTTAAGTACTTCAAACACCTGGGCAACACTGCAGGAAGGATCAGCAAGGAACAAACCTCTGTGGAAAACCTTTATCCTCAAATGGTGACGGAAGAAGACACACGCCTATTGGAAAATCCGTGCACATTGGAGGACATTCAGGATATTCTTAAAGGCTTTAACAAAGATAAAAGCCCAGGCCCGGATGGCTGGACAGTGGATGTGAAGGCTAGGCTCATTCGCAAGAAGATGAGTACAATGAGGCTCTAAAGGCCTTTTTATAATAAACATGAAGAGATGTGAAGGCTAGGCTCATTCGCAAGAAGATGAGTACAATGAGGCTTTGAAGACCTTTTTATAATAAACATGAATGCCAAAACCCTAGACATCCAAAAAACCTAACCCTAGGAGATGAAGCGTCAACAATCATGTGGGCCCCATTGGGGTAAGTTAGTACATCAACTTCCCGGGGTCATAACTTTTTCATACGATCTTTGTTTAGAATGCACGATAGCTCGTTGGAAAGGTATTGACGAGGAGCTTCATTTAGGGGGCTTATCAAAGCCTTTGGTTTTCATTAAGATGCCTAATCACGAAAAAACGTCGTTTAGGCCCTCAAAATGGCCCCGGAAGTTCAGGAACTAAAAAACAGCTAAAAATAGTAAGTTGCCAAAAACTGATTTGAGCCAGTTGAACAAGGTGAGTGGCCACTGAGATCCTCATAGATTAATCCTCCCACCTTAGGAAGCAATTGTCTCCATTGCGTTGAGTGCCCCCATCAGATGAGGAATTTTTTGTTGAATTTGGCCCCGGGTGAGCCACTTGTCTTGGTGCAGGAGCTGCCCTGCTTTGACAACCCGATAAAGTTAGATCCTCTACTGGCGAGTGCCATTGACCTGTGTGTCCATGATATTATCAGTGGATGCATGTTCCATGCGGTCAAAGTTGATCTCTATTGGTGTCAACTATTCTGTTATCTCTGAGGTGTACAATAATGGTGGAAAATAAGGTCGAAGGAGATCCACATTGAACATTGGGTGCAAGCCAAGGAAGGGGGGAACGTTGAGCTCAAAATCATTGTCACCCACAGCCTTGGTGATGGTGTAGGGTCCATAACGGAGTGGACTAAGCTTTTGATGAGGCCCTGTAAGGCGTTCTTTCTGCAAGTGCAACCAAACTTTGTCTCCCACCTGAAACTAGTGTGGCACTCGCTGTTGATAATGGTATTGCTTGTACTTTGCATTGGACTTCTGTAAAATATCTTGAACCTGTTGGCGGATGTGTTGGATCCGCTCAATGAACCAGTTGGCTTTGTCAGCTCTAGTTGGAGCATGCGACGAGTCTGCCTGGGTGGCCACAAGGGGCAGTGCAACATCCATGGGACCCAATGGTTGAAATCACAACCCCACCTGGAAGTGGTTGTGGTTGGTTGAGCTATGTATGGCTCTTTTGTAGTTGTGTTGAACATAGGGAAGACTCTCATCCCAGGTGTGGGGATGCTTGGAATTGTACATGAGAAGGATGTGCACAATCATCTGGTTGACGACCTTGGTTTGGCCATCCATCTGGGGGTGGAAGGCAGTGGACTTGGTGAGCTTGGTGTCCAACAGTGACCAGAGGCTCGACCAGAATGTGTTGAGGAACCGGCTATCCCAATTTGAGATAATGGTTTGTGGGATCCCAAAGTGTACCCACACTCGTTCAAAGAAGAGCTTGGCAATGGCCTCCACTATAATGCTCTTCTTCCAGGCGGTTAGAATCGTCATCTTGGAAAAGCGATCAACAACCACAAAAACACAGTCATTTCCCTGCTTGTTGGACGGAAGGCCCAACATGTAGTCCATTGAGATGGATTCCCAGGGCCTGTCAGGAGTAGGAAGATGAGTGTACATGCCTTGTTTCTTAGTGATCGGTTTGACAATAGCACGGGCAATGTAGGACCAGATATAATTGTTGACATCCTATCAAAGTTTTGGCCAGTAGAAATGTCGCTACAACATTGCCACTGTCTTTTCCATGCCAAAGTGTCATGCCACCTGACTGTAGTGGGATTTCCAAATCAACTTCGCTCACTCACTTGATGGAACGCATAGATGGCCCAGATGGCACAACAACTTGTCCTGAAGATGGAAATTAGTGACAGATGTGTTTGTGCCCAACATCTGGTAGGTGTTGGCAAAGTCATGATCTGTCTCATAGAGGTGGGGCCATCTGGAGGTCTCGTGGCCACAAGAATCGAGCACTACGGTGAGTGTAGAGACTGGAGGTCGGCTGAGGCAATCAACGACTCGGTTGGTACTTTCTGTTTTATACTTTATGTTGAGGTGGAACTACTGCAAATATGTGGACCACTTTTGATGGTGGTCATTCTGCAACTTTCCTTGTATCTGCATGAACTGCAACGACTTATGATTAGTGTGGATGATTGTCTCCTTCCCGAGAATGTAATGCCTCCAGTAACGACAATCTTGCAGAATGAAGTACACTTCTTTGTCGCAAGTAGAGTACTTATGAATGGCATCTGATAGTGTCTCACTGTGATATGCCATGGGGTGGTTGTGTTGAGTGATGATTGCACCCACAACATAGTCGGAAGCATCTATCTCGATCTCAAAGGGTTGTTGCAGGTTGGGTAATGAAAGCATCGAGGCGGAGCACAAGCGCTACTTCAAATCATCGAACGCTTTATGTTGGGACATGCCCCACACAAAAATTTCCTTACCACCACCCCTGGTTATTTGGTTGAGGGCCCATGCAATATAGGAGAATCCCAACACGAACCTTCGATAGAAATTGGCAAGGCCTAAGAAGCTCCAAATATCAATGAGCGTGGTTGGGGTTAGCTAGTCGCAGATGACTTGGATCTTGATTAGATCAACATGTACACCATGTGCATCAACAATCCAGCCTAGGTACTGAACCATGTCCATGTCGAAGGAGCATTTTTCCAAGTTGACATATAGCTTGTGCTACTGCAGAGTGTGCAAAACCTGTTGAATATGTTGCAAGTGTTCTTCCCAAGTCTTGTTGTAGATGAGGAAATCATCCTAATACACCACCGCAAAAGAATTAGTGAAAGGTCATAGTATATCGTCCATCATCCTCATGAAATTTGTTGGGGCATTTGTCAAACCAAAGGGCATGACCGACCATTCAAAAAGACCTCATTTTGACTTGAAGGTAGTTTTCCATACATATGTCGGTTCTATTGGGACCCGATGGTAGTCAGACTTCATATCAATCTTACTAAAGTATTTGTCCCCCTTGAGCTGATCAAGGAGATCATCGATTTGGGGAATCGGGTACCGATTCTTGATTGTGATTTTATTTAGGGCCCGATAATCAATGCATAGTCGCCAAGTCCCGTCTTTCTTATGCACAAACACGATTAGGCTTCCACAAGGTGATGAGCTAGGTCAAATGTGCCCCTTGTGGAGCAGTTCTTGGATCTAACACTTGATCTCCTCATTTTATAGCAGAAAGGCGATAGACTGGCCCATTGGGTAGCGGTGCATCGAGGGTCAGATCGATGGAATGCTTGACCTAGAAGACAAACTTTTCGGTCTGAGAAATGACCTTCCTACATTACTTAGCAGAGATCAAGGAAATAACACTAGGTGGGACTACCTCAAGTATCCTCTACAATTTCCTATTCAAAGTAATAATAACACTGCGAGGCCTAGACTCATATACAACATGATGTTTCCATAAATAAGGTTGGCCCATAAGAACATCACAAACTTCAAGGGAAGAAACATCACACAATACCTCATCTTTAAATGGCTTGATGTTTTATGACAAGCGACACTGTTGGATGACGCGAAGATCGCTTCCTTGACAGAGCCATCCAATGGTGTAGGGTTGGGGGTACGACGTTGTCGACAGGTCTAGTCGCTTGATGACCTCTGTTGAGATGAGGTTCTTCTGGATATCGCTATCAACGATGAAGTGCAACAGAGTGCCTTTTACCCACATTTGTGAATGAAAGAGGCACTTGCCTTCCTCTGACTCATCAGGTTCACCTGGTTGGATCTTAGTGGTAGCAATGGTGGCACTAGGTTCCGCGCCAATGATCTGTCTCCCATTTTCTAGTTCTAACTTAGAGTTGGAACCCACATTTGATTCAAAGGCTTTTACCTTGGCCACCAATGACTGCTTTGAGCGAGAATCAGCAGTGTTATGCCAGAGGCTCTTATGGAAGTCACACCACTTCCTAGTATCTTTCTTCGTCTTCCCATTGTCCTTCTTTGATTGTGGCTTGGACTGATTTTCCCGAGGTTGGCCATCTTTGCTCTGTCCTTTGTTATGCGAGTTGGGGCTGCCCTTGCCCTGCTTCTGTTGTGAGGGGTTCCCAGACCCAAATTGTCGTGTCATTTGTTTCAACTTCTGCTCGATTTTGATGACATATCGATAGGTCATGCCCAATGGTGATATGTCTAAAAACTCCATTTTTGTCTCGATGTATGTATGCAAACCGCCGCGATACTTGAGCACCAGATGTCGCTCAGAATATTTGATACCCAACTTGGTGCAGAAGGTATGGAAGACATTGGTGAACTTTGGAACTGTTTGGTCTCTTTCTTGTCATAGTGTGGTCCATCTTGTATATAAGTCGTCATAACTTCCAACAAGGTAGTATTATTCCTTGATAGCATCCATGAAGGAACCCCAAGTGGGTGCAAATATAAATAATGTGAATCCCTCTTTGACATGGGGGATGGCCTCAAGGAGCACAAATGTAATATTTTCTCTATCAGAAAAGTTGTGGATGAAAAAATACCCTTCTAGAAGGTTTAACCATTTATCTACAGCATCCGCATCTATTTGACCTTCAAATATAGGAATATCAAAATTGATTTGTACCTTGAAGGGGGCGTCACCTCCGCTTAAGGTGGATGCATCGCTTGTCGACAGTCGTCGAAGGATTTGTGCAAAGTTGTCCATCATCTCATTCCTATGTCGCTTAAGGGCTTCCTCGAGCAACATTTTGAAATGATCTCTTGTCTCGTCGTATTTCTTTTCGCTCGTCATGGACAATTTCTTGGGCGTGCGAGAGCAATTTTCCTCAAGAGAAATAAGCTCGAGACCCAATTCTCTATACCTTGATCACATCGAGGACATGCATTAAAAAAAATGACAAGGAGCAAACCACTCTGATACCATTGATCCAGATTTATGAGTAGAATGAAATGAAACCATAGATTTATAATATTAGCACAGAGACACAATGAACAATAACAAAGATACAATAAAAATTGACTTCTATTAAATAAGAAATATGTTAAAAACTGTAAAATGCAGACTGAAAACAAGCTTGCTAGAATGGTGGCAGCTTATCTCTGAGAAGAGATGTGACGGCTACGCTCATTCGCAAGAAGATGAGTACAATGAGGTTCTAAAGGAATTTTTACAATAAACATGAATGCCAAAACCCTAGACATCCAAAAAACCTAACCCTAAGAGATGAAGCGCCAAAAGTCATATGGGCCCTATTGGGGTAAGTTGGTACATCAACTTCCCGGGGTCGTAACTTTTGCATACGATCTTCGTTTAGGGCGCACGATAGCTCATTGGAAAGATATTAACGATGCGATTCATTTAGTGGGCTCAATCAAAGACGTTGGCTAATATTGAGATGCCCGATCGCGAAAAAACAACATTTAGGCTCTCAAAATGGCCCCGGAAGTTCTGGAACCGAAGAATTGCTAAAAATAGTAAGTTGCCAAAAACTTATTTTGAACTAGTTGGACAAGGTGGGTGGCCACCGAGATCCTCCTAGATCAATGAAACAATAAAGTTAAATGAAGGGGTCCTTAGAAAAAATAGGGTTATGTATGTTCAAGTCATCCCTTAAGTTCATTTGTGTTTTCTCAAACATGAAGGCACATCATCACTTCCATAATCAACACATGTCACAGGCTCCCAAAGTCATGCGATATCAAGTAAGGGGGTGAAATGTGAAGGGACTAATACACTAGCCTCACACATGTTAGACTTAACTCATGGCTAGCATTTTGAATCCTTTGGCATGACATATCAGGATGTAGGTGGGATAATGGTGCAATTTGTGTGTGGTCTTGGTGACATAGCTTAGTGGTGATAAAGGTTGCACTTGCATGCCTTCATGGTAAGAAATTCTCATTATCTCTTTGCCCTATGCTTTAGAGTTTTTATCTGGCGTAGAAGGTTACAGTGGTTTTGTGGTGCCCTATTAATGCTCTGTTATAAAATCCTATCGTTTTCATGGTGTATAGGATTTTGGGTGCTGATGACCTCGAGGCTCTTTTAGGTTGTTTGGCCTAGCTCGTGGAATCCATAGACTGTCCCTCACCCACCCTACTATGCCATGCCTATCACAATTCTTGTTTGCAATGACAACCTAAGGGAAGATAACGGTTGTTTTCTAGGACTCTCGTTTTTGGGCTCTTTATAATTCATTTTGATTGGGCAACAATTCCTAAACATGGTGTTAGTACTAGATGTCTCACCTAGACTACTATAGGTGCGCGCCTAATGCCCATTAGAAATTTGTAGTTTTGTAAAGATAAGATTTTTACTTTTAGGTGTAGGGAATGGATGAGAAACTCAACTCAAAGTATCAACACAAAAGCTCCATAAAACATACTTTAGCAAGCAAGGCTTGAACAATCTCTGATCAGTTTATAGGATAACAATGAAAAGATGGAAGAATGAAGAAGAAAAAGTGAATATACGAACTAAAATACTTCAAGCACTCTGGCACACATATAGAGGACATCTCACTAACAAGGAGCCTCCAAGTTAACAAGATGATATGTTTTGACAACACTTGCATCAACAAAAGACAGTAAATCAGTCACTATAATTCCATAGAAACAAGCACCAAAGGTAAATCATTTACCAATAGACAACATCAAAATAAGAGAGAAAGATAGCATGTAATAGTAGAAGAAAAGTTGATCATTAACCATTCAAGAGTCTTAAATACGTACATACATCATCTTGAAAGATTTTACAGTCTGAAAGAATAATATGAATCTCACGAGAACTACTTGAATCCTCCTATGGAACTAGATTACATTTTAAATAGAAAATAACATCAAACGTCCCTTTAGGACTCGCCACCTAACTCCTACATTGAATTATGCACTTGGGAGATGCATGGCAGCAGACAAACAAACCAACATCTCACGATCTACTAGATTTCAGGAGGTTGTTGGCAGTAATAAATACAACTACAACCAACTCATTGAATGAAGATTTGATAGAGTTGGATCTTGGGCACAAGTGTCCCTTGATGTTTAATTGATCTCTGAGGAGTTACTCGAACCTCTTATGATAGGGGGCAGCCCTCCTACAGTTCGAATTCCAACTAACTGTTAAGTTCGCAGCAAGTGTGCTACAAACTGTTAAAGTTTTAGCGGTTTGCTCGCCTTAAGCAAGATGCGCTACGAACTTTCCTGTAGATGTCATTTTTCTTTCAAAACATAACTGATGCCAAAAGTGTGTAAGAAGCTTTACAACCTTTGTTAATGCCTGTTACAACCTTTAAATCGTGAAAGTGATTTGCAAAAATAACATATGGGCATAATTATAGCAACATAAGACAAAAATACTCCTTAGGGTTATAAGCCTGCAAATATAAGACACCATAGAAAAACTGATCATATGGATGCATATATGATGCTTTATCTTTGTCTCCTAGTGGCCACCCAAGCCAACATGTTCAAGTTCTTTTTTGCAATTTGTTCCTTCAACTTCCTAGTGGCCACCCGAGCCAACATGTTCAGGTTCTTTTTTGAAATTTGTTCCTTCAACTTCCTATTTTTAGCTTGATAAGCTCTATTATGCCTGTACACATTCTTCATTTGCCTACGCAGAGATAAGGTTCTCTTAACACAGTGCTTTGCCTTTGTAACAATTTCTTCACCCATATATATAGTTTTCTTTAGCTTAATCTTGACATGCAGTTTTTCCTTTTTCAACTGTTCATTCTCAGCCCTTACATCTTTCAACTGCCTCTTGAGCCTTTTGAAAGTGGGATCCCTTTCATCAGAAGGAGACTTGATCTCAATAATTTATGTTGGCTCTTTAAGAGGCTTAGTTTTGATTGCTTGTTGAGATGTTACTATTGAGGAACATTTAGCATCTAACTATAGTTTTGCAAACAACTTCAACATAGAGCATTCAGATGTTTGGATGAGAGTGTTTGTGCAAATTCTATATGGAGAAGTGAGAAAATGATTTAGGGGTCTTCCAGTAGGATATATTGCAAACATTGATGTTTTAGATGAAACCTTTCTGAGACAGTGGGGAGATAAAAAAATTATTTGTACTATATTACTGAGTTTGGATCCCCAAAGAGAAAAATATGTGAATCTGTTTCAGATTTCACTAAAAGATTCAACAAGATGTACAATAAAATCCCTACTCAGATCAAGCCCACTGAAACTTCTTCCAAAATCACTTTTGCTAATGCATTTGATGTTGATTTTTCTCTGTTGCCGAGAGAAAGAAGATCTATTTATTTGAGTCTTATGTGAAAGGCAACTATTGAAGTGGAAGCAAACATTTTAGCAGCTAAAAAAATTAAGAACAAATTCGACAAAGATAGAAAGAAACAAAAGGAGGATACTCTATCTTCTTCTAATGCTCTAACAACTGATCCAAAAATTGAAGAAATGTCTAAAATGCTTAAAACTTTAACATCTGAATTAGCCGGACTGAAATTGGAAGGAAAGAAAACAAATAAACCTACTCAGGATGCTGGGAACAAAAGTCCAAATCGATATTGGAGACCAAATAATGCCCCTGAGCTCTTACAAAGAGAAAGACGAAATCATGAGGATCAAAGAATTCTTCCCCCTTTCCAGAACAATATTGTTGAGGAGATTGATGAAAATGATGATATCGAGGGAAATCCTGCAGTGCTTTTTAATGAAATAGAGCTTCCTTCTACCCACTTAACTCAACATGATTATGATGAATCTTTGGTATTGAATCAGTTTGATGAGAACAAAGAGGAGGAAGAAATTTTTCGAAACGACCCTAAAAAAAGATATGATTTAAGACCTAGGCAAAATGCACCAAAGCCCAATGCACAAACATAGAATAAGAAAACAAATGTTTCGGCTAGGTAGGGGCCAAGCAAAGACATGAGAAAAAAATTAGATCAACAAGTCATCAAGACTGGTGTTCCAGAGGTGAGGGAGACATAAAGACAATTGGTTCATTTTAATTTGGAACACGAGACAAGTAAAATTAAAATTCCAGTCCCTTTGGTAGAATTAATGAAGAATGGGTCTTTTAAGGATTCTGTTTTGAAGGTCTTGCAGCCACCTAAATATGCCATCTCCTCAGATACAGTAAATTTACAAGATGGAAATCCTACTATCACAATGAGCCCACATATTGAGGAAAAATCTGTTTCTTCACCACCTTTTTAGATATCATTGAATATACATGATAAAATTCTACATAATTGTCTCATGGACTCTAGAGCTTCACATAATGTATTTCCAAAGGTAGTTATGGATGAATTGGGATTGGACATAACAAAACCTTATCAGGATATTTATTCTTTTGATTATAAGAAAGTCAAATGTTTAGGGGTTATTAAAGATTTGGTTATGACATTGTCTCAGCTTCCTATGAAAAGTGTTGTCATGGATATTGTATTTGATGACATACCACCAAAGTTTGGAATGCTACTTTCCAGACCTTGGACAAAGAAGGTAGGAGGATCTCTACAAATGGACTTAATATATGCTACAATTCCTATCTTAGGAGGAGAACATAGAAAGTTATACAAAGAAGTTTGACTTGCTTATATAGTCAGTGACAATGATAATCCTGGAAACCACCCTATTTATGCATTTGATGATGATATTGGTTCCTCTATCTTACATATAAGTGATGATGCTCTAGAAATAGAAAATCATGATAACAAGATTATTTGTAAGCAAGAAAAAAGTATGGAGAATGCAGTTTGGAAATTATTTTTTGATGGTTCATGTTCAAGAGAAGGATTCAATGTTGGGATTGTGATTATTTCTCCTTCTAAAGATATTGTATCTTTATCATACAAACTTGAACTTGACACTACTAATAACATTGCAGAATATGAAGCTCTGTTGTTAGGATTAAGACATGCAAAAGACATGGGAATTGATAAATTGTCAGTTTTTGGAGACTCATAGTTAGTCATTCATCAAATCAAGAACATTTATGAGAAAAAATAGTAGAGACTGAAACAATATACGAATGAGGTATGGTACTTAATTGAAAATTTCTTTATAGATTTCGACATTTCATTTGTTTTGTTAGCACTTGGTAATTTCTTTGGGCTACATCAAACAAAGGCCAAGGTAACTTGCAAACCAACTTTAGATTGTATTCTGACCTATACAACCAGAGAGGGCTCTCTCATATGTCTAATGATTGGTAATAACTCAAACATTTCATCAATAAATGCACAGAGGTCAGATTCTGCAATAGGACAAGTTTATTTTTGTTTTAAAAGGGATGGTAGGACAAGCAAGAGAGAAAGTACCATTGGGCAATGGAGTCAAATTATGAAAACGAGAGAAACAAATGACTAGGTGACTAAACTTGAGAGGATAAAGGCTAAATAAGCAACAGTCTTTCAGTTAAAAATCATTGTGTGTGGCGGTATAAAAACACATGAAGCAACTCAAAGCACCATTGGGGATGGATTCAGAGTTCACTTAGAAGAAACACAGTCATCTAAATGGCGCAAATATAGAGCACCGCGCGGTGAATTCTAGATTCGAATCACGTTCTTATTTAGAAAAAAAAATACAGATATGAATATAAAGAACACAGGAAAGAACGTACACAAGAGAGAATACAATACATCAGACTGCCACCGTTAGAATATTTTCATCAAAGCTTCAGGACCTTTGCATTAAGTTTCAGTCGAATTCAAAAGCTACATTCAATAGTCACTGTCTACACTATTTTGCCAACCAACCTGGCTTGCATTGAAAAGACAAAATATATAGACAAGGGTGTGCCTCTTGCGCTGCCCTACCCTCCAACTACTATCCCTAGAATCATGGATCTGATTTCTTTGAAAGAGAACAATAACTTCAACAAATTTAATAAAAATAGAAAACTCGACTTTGCCAAATCATAATCGTAACCAAAATATTCTTTACAATCATTGATCATGATCAAAATTTGACCATATGGTTGTGATAATTCATCATGTGCACTACTGTACACTCTATCACCCTTTCACATCAAGTCTTCTACGCAATAGTAACCTACAGAAAAAGAAGCAACGGATTGCGCAACATACTGAGAAAATAGGCATTAAATATGACATCATATCTCCCGAATACAATTATATTTTTCAAAAATGAGAGAGGTTTTTGTTGGTAATATTGTTATGAAGAAAAACCTCTCTCAGTTTCTTTAAATTCGTCTCCAGTTGGCCGGAATACGTGTCACACAAAAATGTCTCGGAGAGGAAATCATGAAAACTGAAAAAATAGAGCTCAAAGATTCCTTCGAATCTCCCAATCCATGATACATTTTGAAAATATGAGAGAGGTTCTTATTATTTGGTTTGTCCTCGAAAAAAACCTCTCAACGATTTTCAAAATTCCTCTCCAGTTGGTCAGAAATTGATATTGAAGTTGACCACTAAACCAGTCATTTATGCAGCGCGTCTTGTAGCCTGTGCGTAGGAAAATCCTGTGCGCAACAACATCCTGTGTGCGACAACATCCTTTGCATGCGACAACATCCTCTGCACGACATCATCCTTTGCGCGGCAACATCCTTTGCACGACAACATTCTCTGCGCAACAACGTCCTTTGCGCGACAACATTCTCTACACGACAGAATCCTTTGCGCAACAACATTCTCTGCACGACAACATTCTCTGCTCGACAACGTCCTTTGCATGACAACATTCTCTGCCCGACCACGTCCTTTGTGCGACATAATTATCTACGCGACAACATTATTTGCACAACAACATCCTCTACGCGACAGAATCCTCTGCGCGGCAATGTCCTCTGCACGACAACATCCCATGTGCGACAACATCCTTTGCGCGACAACATCCTTTGTGTGACAACATCCCAATAATGAAAACATCGTTTGCATGAAAACATCCCAGGAGCGACAACATCCTTTGTGCGACAACATCCTCTGCGCGACAACATCCTCTGTGCATCGCGCAACAAATTTTGCAGTTCCTAGTTTCAAATGGAAATGGAAATAATAAATGATAAAGCTTCCTTTTGAAACCGAACCTTGGAGATGTTAGGTGATGCCAAACATAAAAATAATATTGGTGCTAACAGGCATGCCTTTGAAAACTGTTGAAAAACCTCTAACCTTAGCTATGAAAATCATGTTGCTAACAACTGGCTCCAATGGGGATGTTATCCTACCTGTGAGGTAGCAAAGAATAATAGACCAGGTGCCTTATCCATTGGGTTGTTCCCAAGCCATATACTGTGATCTGCAACCTGTAATCTGTTTCTCCACCAACTTATTCTGCAACTGAATTAAACCCAAACTGAAAATAAAAATTGAAAAATGTTGAAAGAAATGCTCGCCATGTTGAGCTTATTCACACCTACCTACCCTAACTGCTGAAAAAATTGTCAATCAAGTGAAATCAAAATGTCAATGCAACCATGCAAGCACTTTATCCATTGTTTGCTTTCTTTGCACATGCTTGCTCCAAAGCTTGTTTACTGATAACTTATTCAAAAATTTATCTACAAATTCAAATCTCAAAAAACTAAAAACATTGGGATTGTTTACCGCCTCCAACAAAACTGCAAATGGATCATCAAAAACATGCATAAAACAACAATCATGTTTCACCCCTTCCACTACATCCTTGCTTTCATGTAAGTCAACTTGTTGATTGCCACAAAGAGGCTTAAAAATGTGTTGAGACTACCAGAAATAACAATCTTCTGAATCAAAAGACAATGTTGGCTGAAATGAAACCCCTGGTGGCAAGCAATCCATATCTAACATTGACGTTGATTGATCATCATCTTTATTTCCAAGCTGGTAGTTGATCACAGGCTACAAATCTAAACTGAAATAACCTTCCATGTAATCAACAACATGGTCATTAAATGTATGAGAAGGTTGTTGGTCCTCCTCACTGATAACAATTTGCCCATGTAAAACAATGTCACTGTGAATGCAGTCAGACTTCCATGCTTCCTTTGTTATCTCATGATTTACTTTCAACAATTCAAAGGAAGAAATACATAATGGGAGATATTTTTCATTGGCAAGTCCATTGTTTTCTTCATATTCAACATCATGCTTGGAGTATTTATGATTTGAAACACTATAAACATTTTTCTTCAACAATTTGAAAGAAACAAAACACAATGGTAAAGTTATTTTACCTAATTCAAAACTTTCTTCATTTTCTTCACTGTTGTCATATGCACATTTGTCGATTTCTTTGGATTGATGAAAAAATCGTTTTCATATTTGGAAAGTGCAACTGCTTGTTCTGAAAATTCAACCTCATAGTCATCATTGTACTCATCATACCTGGGTTTGCCAAAAATCTCTGTAATGTCATAAAACAAGAAAATTGAGGCAGTGACTTCTTCTTTTGCAGGATGATGTGCAAATTCACATTTATCGCTGTCTACAAGTGCATACATAAAACAATCAGTTTCTTGCTCATGATTACAAAGATCAGGATGTAAACCAACTTCTTGTTTATGCACAATCTCATGTTCTTCTGCTACACCATCGTTCTTTGTATTTGCATCACTCTTTAAATTCTGATTTTGCGGCCTCTGACATGCTTGAAGATTGTCTTCCACTTCCTGAGCATTATTGAACATCTGCTGCAAAGACATAGAGTTCCTCTTCATCAGAAGAAAATATAAGTTTGATTGAAAGGTTGTTACATAATGGGGCATGGCAACAACTTCAGGAGGTTGGACTTCTTTAGGCAGTTTATAATAAAGACTAGCAAACCTCCTACTGAAATTTGAGATGGTTTCATCTTTCATTCTTCTCATGGCCTAAAAATTGGAAAGGAGTATATTCCATGACTTTCTCTCACCCCAAAATCTACATAAAGCTTCCCTCAATTCATCCCACGAGCCAATCAATTGAGGCTGCAAATGTTTGAACCATGCTTTAGCATCTCCTTGGAAGGACTGAGAAAAGGCCCTCATAGACATATCATCATGTTCAATCTCAAAAAGGTCTATAAAATGCTCAAAGGCTTGAATATGTTTTTTCGGTTGAATGTCTATCAAGCTCTCCATCGAACCTAGGAAGGTACTTATAATGTTTCAGAGGAAAGTCATGAAGGATGGAAGGCAATTTAAGAGGACTATATCTTTCTTGAATCTTGGAGGGTGCAAGATTAAGAATAGAAGGTACAAGCTCAACTTTGGTTTCATTAAGCTCACAAGAATGTTCATGAACATCGCATGGTTCAGAGGAAGGAGCTTGGTGAATATTGGTTATACAAGAGGGAGGTATACCTACAGTTTACAATGAAGGATGTACAAGGGTAGATCCATGGGCTTCATTTGAATGCAGTAAGTGAAGAAATATTCTTTTGAAAAACTCAAGAAAGGACAAGAAGATATTGATAAAATAAAAAATTACTTCTTGGACTAAACTTAAGCTCGAGTACTTGATTTTTCCATACTTCTCTTCCATATCTCTGTCAACAGGTCTCATTCTCTAGTGGAGTATTTGAATCACATATGAAGCTTGATTGGTGTCACCATAAAAACTTCAACTCTGGGTTCTTCTGCCAGTGTAATCACCTTCAACTGATTTTCTGATGTGTGGAGTCGCCAGAGTAGAAATACAGCCAATATGTACCTAAGTGTCTGCTTCTCTCAAAACTTAGAACTAAAACAATGTCATTCTTCCCGAGGAAAATAATAACAATCGTCCCTGACAACATTACCAAAATGTTAGCACTCGGTAATTTCTTTGGGTTGCATCAAAGAAAGGCCAAGGTAACCTACAAACCAACTTTAGATTGTATTCTGACCTATACAACCAGAGAGGGCTCTCTCATATGTCTAATGACTGGTAATAACTCAAATATTTCATCAATAAATGCACGGAGGTTAGATTCTGCAATAGGACAAGTTTATTTTTGTTTTAAAAGGGATGCTAGGACAAGCAAGAGAGAAAGTACCATTGGGCAATGGAGTCAAATTCTGAAAACAAGAGAAACAAATGACTAGGTGACTATACTTAAGAGGATAAAGGATAAATAAGCAACAGTCTTTCAGTTAAAAATCATTGTGTGTGGCAGTAGAAAAACACATGAAGCAACTCATAGCACTGTTGGGGATGAATTTGAAGTTCAATTAGAAGAAACACAGTCGTCTAAATGGCACAAATCTAGAGCACCGCACGGTGAATTCTATATTCAAATCACGTTCATATTTAGACAATCTATATATATATATATATATATATATATATATATATATATATATATATATATATAT
>WSFP011457934.1:0-19151 GCA_009831015.1 Picea engelmannii | reverse complement strand
TTTTTTATGTCTTATGGATTACATCTAGTTTACAAATGTATTTACATGTGCATGTGTGTGTCTTTATTAAATGTGTGCAAGATGCCAATCTAATATTTGATTAGCTAGAGTATCTGTAACTTGATTTAATCTCCTAGGAACATGAAAATATGTAATATAATCAAAGCTTTGTTCTAAGAGACGTACTCTAAGGAACCGTTGGTGTAGAGTAGGATCATGAACACATTAGAATCCATTTAAATGAGACAGAACCAACTAAGCGTCTAAATAGACCCATAGGTGAGAGATACTAAGTGACAAAGCATCACAAAGAAACTCAATAATTGCATTGTATTCGACGACATTGTTTGTGGTGTCACCTAAACATATACCTCCTGAAGATAGCAACTGGCCCTAAGATGTAAAAATAACCCAAGATGCAGAGGAAAGCCTCTGAGTGTGCCAGCTAGCGCCACCTATGAACCCAACGAACACCTCTAATTCACTTGACATTTGCCACAGTGAAAAAGATAAGATAAAAAACGACACGTCCATAAAACTAAAAGACGAAAACTAAAAAGTAATAATACAAAGACTATACATATGTGAAAAAAAGTCACCCAAGGCGACCCCACCTATGAGTAATACTTCTTGAGGTAGAGCCCATTTCTAGGTTCCACTAAAACATTTCCCTCAAATTCCACTAGACTATAAGTGCCCTTCCATTGTACTTATTTCATGATGAAAGGTTCGAACCACATGGGTTTGAACTTGCCTGCCCCCAGGGGGTCATTATCTTGGTCATAGACCAGGACAAGGTCGCCTTCAGAGAAAATTTGAGGACGAACAGACCAATCATACTGATACTTGAATTTTTGTTTGTGAGCATCGTTAGACAAGGCCACATAACGATGATTTTCATTGAGCTGTTTGAGGTATAACAACCACTCTTAAAGTGGTGAAGTGTCTGGAAATAACTATACTGCCAACTTTAACGATGGGATCTAACATTCTATGGGCAAGACTGCTTCCAAACCGTAGACGAGTTGAAAAGGTGAGAAACTGGTTGCAGTCTTAACAGACGTTTGGTAAGCCCATAATGTCGAATATAACATCAAATGCCAATTTGACTTGGCCGAATTGATCGTTCGTTGTAGAATGGTTTTAAGAGATTTATTTATAGCTTCCATGTGACCATTTTCTTGGGGGTAGTAAGGTGATGAATGTTCCTGACACAACCCAAGATTTGATGTTAACTCGATCATCATTTTGTTCTAAAAGTGACTGCCATGGTCAGTGATAATCTCTCTTGGGACACCGAACCTTGCTATTATCCGGTTGAACAAAAAGAGAGTTGTTGTCTCCCTGCCATCTTTGAACGTTGGCATAGCTTCGACCCACTTGGTGAAGTAGTCTACTGCTACGATGATATAGTGGTGCCCCCTTGCTGAAGGGGGGTTGCATGTAGTGTAATCAATCCCCCATTTGGTAAAGGGACCAACGGTAATAACAGGAAACATGGGAGCGGGGTGTGCCCTCATCTTCTGAGAGAAGAACTGACATGGGTGGCACTTCTTGACCGATTCAACACAATATTTTATGAATGCCGGCCAGAAGTAACCGGCTCGTAGAATCTTTTGGGCTGTTGCCAATCCAGACAAATGATCGCCACATGCTCCAGTGTGGAAATCGTTAAGCACAATTTCTGCTTTTTCATGAGTGAGACATCAATGAAGGATGAAGTCTACACCTCGACGATACAACGTGTCCTCGAGTATGAGATATTTCTTAGCCTGATGGAATATACGACGACGCTCATCATGAGAAGTAGAGGTGGGACAGTTCAAATTCTAGAGATAGGCAAGAACATATCCATACCAGGGGTCAGAAGACGCGATCAAAAACATATCTCCTTTGATAGGCAACTCGTCGAGTATAACATCACCTGATTTGACCGGAAGTTCTGATATGAGTTCCGCAAAGACCATTGACTTTTTTTATTTCTCCGAAATGAACTCCAAGTTGAATTCTTGGAGGATAACTATCCATCTATTGATATTTTTGCTGATGACTCATCGTGTCAATATGTATTGAAATGGATTCACGATGACAATGACGGTGGTCTTGCGAAACAAAAGATAATGATGAAACCGTTGGACAACATGGACTGCTGCCAACACAACTTTTTCAATATGGGAATAATTGAGTTCCAGTCCAACTAGGCCTCAAATCAAGTAATAAATCATGTATTCTAAGAGTAAATCATCCTCCTAAACTAATACCATACCGATGGTCGACTCTGCAGCGGCCAAGTATAATAGGAAATATTGATCATAATTGGGTGGTCGAAGCAGAGGGATTGATATGAGGTTGCTTTTCAACATTGCGAAAGAGCATCGAGCGACTTCGTGCCAATGAAAAGGAACGCCCTTCTTCAATAAACGCATAAAACCCTTTGTGATATTGGCATAGTTTGCTTTGAAACACTGTAGAAAATTCTCTTTTCCCTGTAGACTCTGAAGCTAAGGTATGGTGCATGGGGGAGGCAATTGAACTATTGCCTCAACCTTGAGAGGATCGACCATGATCCCTGTTGTCGAAACGATGAAACCTAACAGATGAATGTGACACAAAAACTGCACTTGTTTAGATTCAAGCAGATTCGGTAGTAGCGACACCATTCAAGGATAAGTCAGAGGTGTGCTAGATGATCAACTCTCTTGCAATATCGTGACGCTAAATCATGATGATAAGCCTCGACTATGTGTTTGAGGTCGTGGAAAGAAAAAGACATGGCCCTCTGAAATGTAGCTCCAACATTTTTCAGACCAAAAGGCATCTTATGATAAGAGAATGTACCCCATAGACATATGAAAGTAGCTTTGTGTTGGTATTTGGGTTTGATTTGTATCTGATTATATCCCGAAAAACCATCCATGAATGAAAAGGTTTCGCACACTGCACATTCATTGACTATCAGGTCAATAAATGGCGTGGGGAAATTATCTTTTAGGCAGGCCTTATTTAGATCACGGAAGTCTGTACATATGCTAATAATGCCCTGGTTTTTATTGACTGGCATGGGATTCGACACCCATTTAGTCAATTGGATGGGGTAGATGAAACTAGCTTTAAGTAATTTCTCTACTTCAGCCTTGATAGTTGTTGCTTTCCTAGGATTGACCAGACAAAGCTTCTACCGGACTGACTTGACATCAGGATAAGTTGTGATTTCATGTTTGACAATTCTTGGGTCTATGCCTGGCATTTCCTCATAATACCAAGCAAACACGTCGCATAATTATTTAAATAAATCCGTGTAGATTTGAATCTCCTTGGGGGAGAAATCTGCTCTGACAAAGATATTCTCCACGATGCCAGGGGTTTTGGAGATGTCAATAGGTATTGTTTTAGATATTGTTTCCATATTTCCTTAAGCATAAACAACATGTGTTTCCAAAGGATTGATAGGATGATATTTATCTCCATTCATAGTCAGAGTGAATTCACCTGCTTCAATTCGTCTTAACTCTGGGAGGAAGTAAGATCTATGATGAAGATCATCCCAGGGTCTATCCGGACTCATCATTGCCTCAATAATCGCTTCGTCTGAAGGAAATACTAAGTCTAAAGAATCTTTATCAACAAGGGAACCTTGAGCCCAAATAGGCTTGAGCACTGGATCTGACTCTTGTGCTGGAGTCGGATTGGGGTCAGGAGAAGCTCGTTGAATGATCGAGTATGAAAATTATGCTATGGACAAAGGCATGGCCATGCCATGGTGCTTTGTTCCTTCCATCATAGTTGATGGGGAAGGAAGAGTCCACGGATTGTGAAAGTACATCGTGCGAAATGACGAGATTTGAAAAATTTCAGCCCAAGGCTGGTCAGAGGTAGCTGTCATATAATGGAAATTGCCGGTCGGAGGTGGGTAATCGAAAGTACCCATCAATGATGGGCACAAACCAACCCCTACATTGAAGATGCCAGGCTGAGGGTTATCAATCATTGGGACTGTGGAGATTCCTAATCAAGGGTCAGGATGAGAGAAGGATAACTGATCAATGGTCACAATTCGACCTTTGTGAGGAAACAAAAAGACCCAGAAAACTATCGCGACCATTTCTTGCATAGCATAGGTCCAACTCCTTCCTAAAAAAATATTGTAGTCAAGGGACACATCGACCACTTCAACTTCAACACACACGGTTTTTCCCCCTAACTGCACGGGGAAAGAGGGAATGATCCCATGTGGTCGGAAAGAACAACTATCAAAATCTATAAGTAGAGTAGGTGACAGAGACAAAACAGGTTGGCCGATGGCCTTCCAACATGCTAAAGACATCACACATGTCGAGGCACCCTCATCCACTATTGTACAAAAAATATTCCGTGTAAAATTTTTCGTGGTGTAAGCCATTATTATCTGAAAAGCAACGTGGTAAGGAAGACGAGGTTTTAAGTCAGTGGTATAAAGCATGATCGTTCCCGGATTACAAGTCTCGAAAGATCCTAAGGAAACTAACAGGGCCTTTCTCTGGGAAGGGCAACTTTGGATGACTTCCAAAGCAGACATTGCACAAGGGGTTTGTGATAAATTCTCCACCATAGAGTAGTTCTGGGTGGCCCTTGCATTTGGGTTGTAAAAATATTTTTTGAATGCACCTTTTGGGATGCGCATCGTTGTTTCTCCCAACGTCTCCTCAATCTAAAGAGGAAGAGGTGGGTGTTTGGCTTCTTTTCCCTTCTCGGAGGTTCCTGAATTTCCGTAATCATGTGCTCTAATCGTTATGTAGGCATCACCTTTCATCATATACACATTTGTGGATGAAGGATTGCTTGAAGACAGAGGGGGTCCTTGACTGCCCCCTTCCGCACTCGATGAGGCTTGAGTTATATTTTACCTGTGTGGAAACGGGTTCATTAACATGACAAGCTACTGCTGTGCCAATAAATTCTAGGCCTTCGTAAGCTGAGGGAACTGATGGGTTGAGTGGTATTCCTTGCAAAGATTACAAGGATACTTGGAATTCTTCTTTTTAATGTCACCCCCGCCAGCATTATTAGTGGGTTTCTTATCCCCCTTAACCTTTTTTCATTGTTTCTTCTTTCCATCAGGATGCTGGGTGGCCTTTGGGTTTGTCGTTTGCAGACTGTGTACATCTGACTTTTGGGTAGGGGGAGAAACCGAACCAGTGTTTTGGCTGGCCGCTGTCTGTTGTATCAACAATTGTTGCAATTGATTTGACAATGGATCAACAGATTTCATTTGTGTTGAACCAATAATTCCATCGACATGTGGTCCAAACCTTTGCTTGGTTTTTTCAAGGATTTACCTCGGTGCATTTGGAAAAATATCGTAGAGTAAAACAGACTGAGAGTAAATTAACTCTAGTTGTTGTGCTCTCATTATCACGTCTTCCTCGGAAAACACTTCGGATGTTCCGACGTCTTTAGATAATTGGGGTACCAAAGACTTAAGGAACCACTCTAGCAGGAATGTTGGTGGGACTGACACTTTTATCAAACTCTTTCGTCATCTCCATTCTTGAATGTGATCCGAGATATGGTCCGCTTTTGTCTGTTTGAAATTGGCCAACAATTCAGTGCCGACATCGTATCGCACATGTAATTGGAAATGGTTCAAGAAATCCAGTTCCAATTCGCCAAAGGAAGAGTATCGTGAGTAGTCGAGCTCGATGTACCATTTCACAGCACTCCCTATGAGAGTGCATTGAAACAATCGTAACTGAACAGAGTCGTCTCTTAATGAGTTGGATGAGAACCATAAGTGGAAGTTAGTCATGTGATCATCAGGATCTTCATTAGGCTTGGCCTCGAACTTTGGAATGTCTGAAGGAAACTTGGTTAGCATAGGAGGCTAACTTGAATCGTGACAGATGGGGTCATTTAAGAGCCTTGTCAAATATGGCAAGTGCAGGGTTGCCAGAAATGGTAGTTTGGGTTGTGGATTGTAGCCGGGGAAAAAGGAGCCTGGGGTTTGGCTGGCACCAAGTTGCCAGGAAAAGTTACGTTGCTAGCCAGGGCTCTGGTAATAACCATGACCATGACTTGCGTACAGATTGGGCGCTTGTTGAGACATCATCGACCGGTTCTCATAATAGGACATAAAGGGTTGAGCTTGCACCGCATTCCAAAGATTTTTTGAGGGGCTTCCCCCTGCTGATCTGACGGGCATAGGCGCTGGGAATTGCCCAGTGTTCCACTGGGTATGGAAGGGGTTACCCCCAATCAACATCCCTGGCAAGGGGACTAGTCCTTGCCACAGATTCCAAGGTCCTTGTGAGGAAGGAATTCCTAAGTGTGCCCCCTGTGCAGGAATAGTACTCTATATAAAATATTTTTGTCCATAAACGGGGTTGCCCCCGACTGAGATGACAGTTGACGAGAAAGCGTTGTTACCAAACATGTTGAACAAAGAGAAAGGTTTTGAACCAACCAACATGTTTTAAAGAGGGAGTGCTTGACTACCTACTCCAAACAAGTTTACGTTGGGCCCGACAGAGTGTTGAGGAACACCACCGAGTGAGGGGGACGAAGGGGGTATATGACCCCCGTTGTAAGGGAAAGTGATAAAGGGAGTTGAAGTGCTCCCCATAGATCCTTCTAGAGGAGCGTTGGAACTTCCTTCCCCCATACCTAAAGTATGTAGAGTGGAGGAGGAAAGTACAATACTTGTACCGAAACCAGACATCCCATATTAGAAAGGAGGGTCTGTCACGTTCTGAGTAAACGGAGTAGTGATCATTGCCATAGACAAAATCAGACCACTTCTCGAGGTAGAAGCAGTCGAGACCATGGTGGCTCGAACTGATGATGGTTGGTTAGGAGGTGGAACACCCCCAGTAGTGACAGTCGTGAAGGAAATATGAGTATTCCCTGAAGAAGTGGCAGCGTTTGCTTCCATTGTTGTTGGTGACACTACCTAACGCTCGTAAGGTAGAACCTGTACGACGATGGGCGCTGATAGATCAGTGATGGGAGGTTTAAACGGACCAAGAGGCTCTACTTAGAGGTCAGAAATTATTGGTTCCTCCATAATCAAAAGTTCTCCTCTCGAAGATGGGTTGGGCATAGTTTCATGTAACCCGGTTATCTCAAAAGACCCTTGTTGGTCTCATTTTCGCCTTAGCGGTGGCCGGGGGGGGGGGTCGAGGTCAACCGACGACAGGCCTAAAAGACTTCGCGACCGACAAAACTCCTGATCCTCCACTGTGTGATAATATCAAATACACACTAGGGAAATCTATAATCATTTGAAAACCATCACGCACTAGAAAAAGTACCTATGAGATAAAAAAAGGAGTCACTAACTAGTTGGAAGGATAGTTACAACAACCAACACTAGAGAAACTTATCGGTGCAAGTGAAACTCGAATACAGAAGCACCCTCCAGGTATACTCTACAAAGCGTGGCTCATTGTCTGTCCTAGGTATTGCGGTATACCCCCGCAGTCACATGTGTAAGTCACTAGAAAGATAGGCAACTAGGTTGCTAGCGCGCAAACAATCACCAGGCGGGTACAGTCGACAGTCGAGTGGACCGAAATGAGCAGGGTATCAAGCCCGAAACATATCAAGGGTATTGAAAGCAAGTGTTCTGGAAGACGACTGAGGACCTCGAACAGATTCGAGACCCACGAAGCTCCGTGGCAAATGAAATCAACAAAATCCCAAGACAAGCCCTCTATATGCATTCCCCACTACGTTTGGTCCGACTTTGGAGGGGTTAATATCTCCGCTACCTTTCCTTACGCGACCTCGTGTTTATCCCTTGTGTTAGAGGGGGATCCCAGATAACTTTTACAATACTCGAATTTTGACACTCCCTAGCACAGACTCTTATGTTTTTTTTTTATCCTTGAAGAGTTTCCTCTCCAATCCTAAATCAAGGCTCTAGCCTAGACTAGTTGATGGACCCTACAAAACATAAAGTGTAGTTGATTTTAATTAATCGTTAATTATTTGGCTTGTCTTAAGTCAAAGGTTATGAAAGTGAAACTAGTGATTTTTTGAGAGACGAAAGAGAAGATAAACAAAAAGTTGGAAACAAAATAACTTCTTCTTGACAAATTCAGATTTTCTCTTTTAAATTCTTTAACCAACTTTTCAAACTTTTTTTTTCTCTAAGATCTTTTAACTGAAAAAATCAAAACAAGCTTTCACTTGAATACAAGCTACTTATTGTCCTAAGTCAATGAGCCAAGAACTTATGAAAACAATCTTTTTCCTAATGATTAACGTAACCAATCAACTATTTAACCAAACCAAGAAGTAAAAAAGAGTCTTTTTTTTTTGTATTATGCTTCAAAAACAAGAAAATTTAAAACTGTATGTCTTCTTCTTTTCTGAAGCAAAAAGGTGAAAAAATAAAAACAAGACAAGGCCAAAAATAAATTTGGCCAACCACAGACCGTGGGGAGTTACTAACAACCAAAAAGGTAGATCAGATTGACTCACTTTCTCATCAAAAAAACCTATCAAAGGAAGAAAACTTTTGAATGCAAAAGCAAGCTATGATGGCACACAACCTAGACTAAAATTGCTATGACATAGACCAAAAAGACACAATAAAAACTAGGGAAGTAAAAAATTGATAGGGAAGAGGATGACTACCTCCTCAAAATTTTCTAGACAGACACGCGACTATCACTTCAACAACTAGCGTATGCAGGCTAGCTGCCCAAAGACATGATGTGTATGAATGCGTGCATGCCCACTATAGGACGCGTGTAACTCTGTTTCTCCTCAAAATAAGCAAGACAAGCAGTTAAGCTTAGGCAGGGAGTACTGGTATTGAATACCAAAACCCCTTAAAGGTACATAAACTCACTCTAACAAAAAAATATGCAAGGAAATCTGAGAAAAAAAAACTAATCTGAGGTTATACCTAGGCTACAGACAACAACAACGGAAACCATAACTAGATCCAGAAAACCCCTGAGAAGGATCACTTTTGACAGGGGAGAGGATGACTGCCTCTTTTGAAAAACAATTCTTGACTCAGACACACGACTGATCTTTCAACAACCAACGTATGTACGAGGGCTATATGAATTCGGGGCGCATGTATACACGGGCAGACCTTCTGCAGGCCGCATATGCCTCTGTGGCTTTCCGAAAAAAGAAAAAATAGTTAGGAAAAGGAAGCAGGGAGTACTGGTATGGAAGACCAGAATCCCTACTAGCTCATACTTTTGCATAAACTCAGAAAAAGGTAGTAAAACCAATTAAAAAATACCCAACAAGTATCCCCAAAAACCCTAGAGATCTCCCCAGTATGGTCACCAATTCTATTATGGGTGGGAAATCCCTCCTACAGACTAGCATTAAGGGTTTTATCATGCATGCATAAATGACCTAAAGTCTCCTACGTCTTACCAACATCCCAATCATAAACCCCATTATTCATATGCAAATACAAGGTTAAAAAGATCAAGTTACTGTACCTTAGTTTCTGTGTTTGATGTTGATCCCTTTAACATTTGGTCGCTCCTTGACTGCAAATCTCCTACCAATGCTGACCTGCATTCATAAAAAACAAACAAAGAAATCCACATGCATATGATCTATAAACTAATGGGTTAGATATTCTATCAAAATATAATCAAATTTAAATATTGACAATCTCATCTGGCAGGACGAGAAAAGTACTTCTTTTATTAATCTCATAAGAGTAACCTTACAATAGTGAGATCAACCACTGCTCCTTGAATCTGGTCCGAGGATCCTCTTCAAATGTGCTCCAACTTCTTCTATATATGCTTCTCTTCACACAATAGTTGCAAAATGTTGGGGCAAGGGGAATGATAAATCAGGTATAGTTTCTTTGCTATGATTTCCCCCCTTCCAAATGGGATGCCTACCCCTTCTTTTATAAGCTAGAAAGGGCTTGGTATTTGGTCGAGTGACCGGCTATGGGCGGTCAAACGGTTTAGTTAACTTACCCAAAACTGTTTGTTTTGTCTGCAACTTTCCATTTTTCGTGCTTTTTTAGGTATATGCGGGCTGTAGTGGGTCAACTAGTGTACACATGCGTGCAGTAGTGGAGCAGGGCGCGTATGCCTTCAAAAAGGGTGTTTTTTAAGAAGTTGTTTAGTAGTGGCTTGGAAAATAAGGTAAAAGAGATGGCCTGATGCCAGGTAATCATGTTTGGTGCATTTTAGGGTTATAACACTACGTGTCCTTGTTTATGGACAATCCAAATGAACTCTGGGCTTCGAGAGTTCTGGATTTTCACATTCATCTTTCTTCCGAAGTGGTTATTCGCCAGAGTGCATGGTCTCCTACCATGTGTCCACTTCGATCAATGGTCTATATCTACTATGACTCTTCATAGCTTCGGGATTTAGGATTCCTTTACTCACTCAACTTCTTCTTACTTCCTCCTAGAGTATGAGATCTTCTGACATGTGTACCCTACTTTAAGATCAACGACCATGAGTGATTACAGAGACTCAACTCGCTCACTCTTTAATTTCCTTGCCAATATCTGTAAAGGAAAGATGCTCATCCGTAGTGGGATCAATATCCACCATTGATATGTTGATCTAACAAGATCAATGATTCTGAGTGATTGTGGGCTCACAACTTCCTCGCGCTTTAATTTCCTTCCCAATCCCTGCAATGCCTCCCCATCGTCGATCTCTCTCCAATCATATCTGATGGTTTGTGACTTAACCTTTGCTTCGCCTTCATCAGACGACCCTTTTTCACCTGCCCTCCGATCCAACGATCATAGATCTCTCTTTATCCCTTAGTGGCGATCACTCTCGAATTCGAAAGGGACGGTCACGATCCTTCGAACCCTTAAAAAGGATCTCTGACGTTATAGATCTTGCATAAATTCTGCAATGTCATTCCTCCTGGGATTTTCAACTTCACGGTCAAAATTTGATCTCAACCACGAGACTCTGACCAATAGACCTGGCCCATACTAACCCGATGCTTCAACTAGAATCTATGATACCAATCTGTAACACACCCTGCCACCCATAGGCTGGGGTACACTACCTTCAAGCCCACCCTTGGACTTCTTTCTCTTACTGATACCTTTTTAAATTAATAAGGACATATAAAAGAAAATATCTAATGACATTAACATCAATAACTAGCAAGCATGCATATTCTAAAGATGCAATTAAATGATAAATAAATACACACCAGAATACATTCACATACAAATAAATAATACCATAACATAGAGCACTTATATTTATAAAAGAAGACACTAATTGGCTGCAGACCAAGGACGTTCCACCCAACCATAGACACTACTACTCCAAATATCAACAACAGTATCACCCCCAAGCCAAGACTATGAATCCACAAGGATAGTTCTAGAGTGTTACTTGGCTTCCCAAACCAATCAACACTCAAGCTCTCACAGGCTTTCCCAGCACTCAAAACAATCCAAGTACCCAACTCTATTCTACCTTTCTTTCACCACCCAAGAGAATTAACCTCCACCCTTCTCTGCCATGCAGTCCCTCAGGCAGTCCTTCTCCTTCCAGGTCTCCAACACAACTGGTCCATAATCTCCATGCTGTAAATCTCAAGGCTCATAGCTATGAACAAAGATGGACACAATCCAACGCATATTAGATGTGCAGGCCTCAAGTCATGATTGGATTACACCAACGACCTCTACAACTAATGATACCATGGCTTCTCTTTAGCAGTTCATTTTCCTTTTCCTAAGCCAAGACACAGATGATGAAAATGAATGGGTGATGAAAATGAATGGAGTGAGATCTCCAGCCAAGGTGCGAAACAAATGAACAATTAGTGAATGAATGCGTGAGGGAAAGAATGTAATGAAAGAAGAAGTGAAGGAGCGAACGAGCCAATCCCCCAATCAGTCCAGGGACGGGTTTAAGTATTTTCGTGGGGAATCAATAACCTCCTGGCCTTCCCCAAGAATCTCACGTAACTGATCCACTCCCTTAGACAAAAGGGTAATTAAAAATAGGAAATAAACATTTGTCCCCTCAAGTCCCCTCTCTCGTGGAATCATAGCCCCCTATAACTCTAGTCCTTTTCTGTCTAGTAGCCAACTGTGTATTTATTATTAATAATGATAAAAAAAATATATTTCTTGGGCACACTGGCCTTTTAATAACTGTTTTGGGCACTTTGGCCTCTCAACATTGTAACAATACATTATTTAAAATGGGGGTTCAAAACTCGAGGTGTTACACAACACGAGGGATGCACTCTATTTTTAAGTATCCATGCTTAGCTAAGGAGTGGTAGTTTGATGAAGCCATCATGATCTCTCAAAATTCATCTCACCTCTTGAAAAATTTAATCTCTCAAATCATTCTCCACATTAATCTATGAACATGTATCATAGTTATGAAACTGATGTTTACTATCAAGTTCCATTCATGGAATTGTAAAGGTACATGAGATAAATAATTTCCACCCCCGTGGATCTCACTCCCATATGAATTTCACTATAAATAACTCTATCATACCTTCACTTGTTTCATTTAGTGGACTTCATCATCATCATTTACAACACTTGAAAGGCTTGGATATAATTTGCAAATTGTGAGAATTGCTAGAGTGTTAGGACGATTATTTTACTTTCCATCTTCACACCTATGAAAATATCTCTCATCCTGTTGTTCCTGAGTTTATAATTTAAGGATTTAAAGTATACTGTCAAGGCATCTGAAAAAATAGAAGAAGCTAAGAATAGAAAAAAGACTGATAAAAACGTAAAGGCTATTGTTAGTTTCTCAACTGTCTCTGTCGAAATTCCCAGTTTTCTTGGATACTGATATCTATCTCAATTGCTGACCATGAACGTTTTAAGTCAACCCGGTTATTTGCTGTTTGTAAAATAGTGTTAAATAAATTTAGAGCAATGCTGGTTTGATCTGAGAGACCATGTTCAATGTTGGGCTGCCTTGCAACTGGTACTGTCATGAAGGAGGAAAGTAAATGAGGATAAAGTTCTGTGTTTTCTTTTTAGGCTGATTATCTCTTTTCCACAATGTAATGAGAATGATGTCAAAACAAAAATAAATAGTATGACCAAATTGTAGGCCTTTTCTTGTATCTGAGTTAAATTTTAAAGAAATGAAACATGCATGATATGGAGACAAACATAAAGATATTAGAAAAGTGAGGCATCAATTTCAGAGGAATCTCACATTGTAACAGAAGACTATGAAATGAGAAAAATATTAATGAAGCATATGGTGTTGAAATCTAAGCATCTACAGGTCTTGTTTCTATTGATAACAAATATAGAGGAAAAACTGTAAATGATTTGAAATAACAATAATAATAATTTCCACAGTAGAGGTTATACTAAATTGTGGCTAAGCATTCATCAATTAAACATATATAAGAAAGATGAAATGACAGGGAAACACATAACTCAGAAGTGACAAGATCTGGAATCTTCAATCTGCATTTCTATTAATTTAGAGTCTCTTCAAAATTACTTCGTCCACAATGTTTTTCAAAGAGATCAAAAAGCCTTGCTTTTAGTCTTCGTTCCCTGTATTTATACAATGGTCATCCATACTTGATGGTTAACAATCTCCTACTTTCTAGGAGAAAAATGGTTACAAAACTACAACCTTAACTGTTGCACAATTAACTTTTGTTTATCTATCATTCCAACAGTATGAGCTTCCAAACGATAATTCATTTCTTAGTCGAAGTCTCTCCCTCCTTTGATGCTACACATTCAATACATTTCTCCAGAAAATGGACAAAGTTTCTAAGAGGTGTGGGAAGATCTTTAGTCTCAAACAGATAAAACTTTCTTTGTACCTTTGGAAACCGGTCTTCAAAACATTGGTCAAAAAACTTGATCACTTGCACTTTTAAACTAGTTTGTACCAACCATCCGTTTATTTGGTTGGCATTGATTTCCTTCAATTGTAAAATTTCAATCTGAATCTTCTTCAAACCTTCTTTGCAATCCAACTGCTGTTTTTCAGTGTTTATTTTCCCCAGTGACTTAGAGCAGTCATTTGTTTCAATGCCTAATGCCTGCTTATCCAAAGAATCGAAGATTCCTTCACAATCATCTTTGATTTCTTTGACTATATTCTTGCTCTCAGACATATTTGTTTCCCATACCTTGAGCATGATGTCTCCTTTTATTTGTTCTATGACAGAGAGCTTTAGATTTTTTGTCACCTCTTTATTCCTTGAGCATGCAACCACTTTCTGGAAAGTATTCCTTGTTGCTTTAGCTTCCTTTTCTAGTAAAATAATATTATCAAGAGATTTGCTTACCTCTTGGAAGTAATTATGGATGATCCCTATTTTGGAGATCAGTCTCTGCTGCTCGGCTTCTATCTTTGTATGCGTTTCCAGCGAGAGGGTCTAGAAATTCTTTAAATCTATAACCCAACCTTCCATCAAATTTAACTTAGCCTGTAACTATTCTGCATGCTCCTTTTGCTAAGCAACCTGCACCTGACTTGCTTGTATCCTCTGGTTCATTTCATCCAGGCTTGATTTGAGTGATTGAATATCTAGCCTTTCAACAGCCCTGGTCTGCTCCAAACTTTTACTCACCTCTTCTCCGATGTTCTTCTCAACATTCTTGAACTGATCCTGTAATTGAGCTATAATGTTATTACTCTTATTTATTCTCATTCTCATGTTTCCCACAGTAAAAAGGTTTACTGTTTCCATGGCTCCCATGGAACCTACTATCTCTGTAGCGAAATCCTCCTCCTCCAAATTCTGTCCATCTAGCAAGACTTTATGATTTTTTACCATACTCCCCTCCTTCATATGCATCTCTTGTTTCAGGACACCCTTCATATTTCTACTGAAAAAATAATCAGAAGGAGGAATCTCATCTATGGAGATAGAGGTAAGGTCATCAACAAATAGGGCTCCCGTCTGTGGGAATCCAAAGGTGGACTGTAAGGGGGTTAAGGAAGCTATGGGACTTCCTATCTCTATAGATCCTTTCCCTTCTATTGCCTTAGGCATATTGACATCAACACCAGGTGATGAAGGGGGGGAGTAAGCTTACTGGACTCGGGAGGTATCTCAGACCTCCTCTCTGCTTCTATCTCTGATTGTTTTGTCTATAAGGCCTCTTTATTTTGTGGGGGCCTTTCAGTATCCCATGGGAATTTTTTGGGATTTCCCTTCTTCTGTGCTTCATGTTCGAAGCCTAGGGGAGTATTTTCTTGTTCCCGGGGAAGGGTGATTGCTTCTCCTTGTAGTACTTTAGGAAGACCACTCCATCTATGCTTCTGAAAGGTCCAAAAACTAGCTTGCAATTTGGACAACAGTGTCTTTACTCGTTCTAACACCTCTTTATAAGTCTTAGTCCCTTTGAACATGTCATCCCAAGGGGACTCCTCATGTTCATATTCTTTCATATTGTAGTGGGGCATGTGTTTCCCCACTAAATGATAAGGATCGTGCTTCCTGTGCTTGAGGTCTACTAATTTGACCCCCTCCAGTGCTGCCGCTTCAACCTTGGAATGACCCAAGTTGAGAAGTGAAAATTTTCCAATCTGAATGGGAAAAACATGCCAAGATTTCTTTTGAGCTATATTTAATTCTATCCCAATTCCACCCGTTACTATTTGATAACCTACCTCCATGCACACTAGTCTGTCAGGGAGGAATTTTGGGAGCACATGTGGAGGAATCGAACATCCAAAAACTCTGATGTAGGAGAAATTCTCCTCTATAAACTAGTCAACAATTGCCCGAAGGCTCCCTATGACCAACTCTGAAATGCGGGGGGGTGCACAGTCATATAGAATCTGGTGTAGTGGTATTACCACGAAATGAAAAATATCATAGAATGAATCTTTGGCGTTTTATTCCCAAAGTTTAGAATGATATTCATGAATAGGCTCCAAGTAAGTCGGATTCCAACTCCAATTAATCAAAGGGAAAGGAGTTGAGAAGCATATAGCATCCATTATGTATGTGGAAATATAAAAGGCTGTTGTTTGGACTTTTGATCTTGCAGTCTGGTACTCCATAACCTCTCTTGCTATGTTATTGGATAAAATCTTATCCCAATTGAAGCTGTAACCTTCTGCGGCCTCATGCAAAAGAGGTACCCATTCCACTGGGAAGTGGGTAGGACTTTCTTTACCAAAAAGACTACATAACGTCATCGCCACATAAACCATATACTCGTTTAAAGACGCTGTGGCGTAAACACCATGTGTGTCAGCCCTTAATTTTTCTTTGTTTCTCCACTAGTCTTTTATTATGTCAGGATACGTTTGGTTCGACTCAAAACATTCTTTCCTCTAAAACTCACTGAAGAAATCTTTATTATAAATGTATTTTGTTCTAAAGGAGTCGATGATGACCCCTCGGCTATCCAGAATTATCCTCGTCTGCACATACACTCGCTCTAAAGCCCAACTGATCATGTCATTGTAAGTCAGAAGTTGCAGCTGCGTAGCCACCTTGTGAAGTTTAGACTCTGCTATATCCCAGAGTTTGTTGTCGGCATCTGCCTCCAGGATTTTATAGAATTGATAACATGCGGTATTGTATTAGATACAACATCTCCATCTGGACTCGAGACCTCTACAACTTCCTTGTTTTTCTTGGTGGCCTTCTTGGGTGCCATGGTGGTTATATTGGACCAGAAAATTGTTTACAGAGGAAAGTGTATAAAACTGGACAAATGCGACTCGCTACAGAGGCAAAGTTTAAGAATGAACTTCGACACACAAGACCTTTATTAATCTCTAAATTTGTGTTGTAGTGAGTGTACTGATACCATCGATGAAAAATAAATGCTTTAATTTGAAAGATATGCATAGAGATACGAACTCACGTCAAAAATATTTGCATTTACCCGTTACTAATACTGCCGTATATCGACGATTTCGAAGCTGAAAACCAAAAAATCATTGCCTTCCTTAGTTCCTGAAAAGAAAAAAGCAGCTTAGTCATCATTAATCATGTTTTGAAAACAGTTTAATATTTTAATCTTAGGGTTTGTTTAAATAAAACATGATTTCACATTTCAGAACTTCGGGGATCCTGGCGACAGGGGATATGCCACAAGTAAAACCCGAATCGCGAAATTGTGATGGGATCAGTGAGGCGCAAAATGCGATTTCTCATTTTGGAACTTCGGGAATCTTGGCAACAGGGGATATGTCACAAGTAAACCCCGGATCACGAAATTGTGATGGGATAAGAGAGGCACTAATCATTCATATATTAAAAAAAAAAAACTTTAATTAATCATGATTAGTGGACAATTACTTTTTAATTTTTTACTTTTCAAAAAATCGAGGACCGAGAGTTCGAAGGAGAAGAGTTTGAAAATGCTTTAGCAGAGAGAACACCGAATCGCTAAATACTAAGGGAGAGATAATTGTGTTTAGGGATTTGATTAATTACGAATTAAAGAGTGCTTTGTGGTAAACAACGAAAAAAGTAACGTTCATTTCTTCCCCCTTTTTACTTTATATTTCTTAATATTTTGAAATGGCTTCAGGATTTCGGCATCAGGAAAAAGGGATAGTTGAAGATCACACCTCGAGAAGAACTGAATTTCAAAACCTGAAAAGGAACAGGTGATTCTGACTGCTTTCTATTTTGGACTAAGGGTGGCCCCATGGCTCAGGAAAAGATGAAGCTTCATTTTTAAAGGGTGAAAACAAAATTAATCTTCGTGTCAACACATCCTATGAAATTTTTTCTCTTTCAAGCATGTTTGCTGTCAAATATTTCACATATTCCATTTAGTAACAACTTTGTAGTTTCCCTCATTCTTGCATTAATATTTAATATATATTTTTAAATAAATATATTTCATCGTTGTTGCGATGACTTGTTCGTTGCAAAAACTGGGATATGAAATTTGTATTGCAATGAACACAATCATCGATTGTATGAATAATTCATCGCAATTATTGACCATTAATCACTCTTGCGAAGACTTGTTGGTCGCAGAAACTAGGATATGGAATTTTTCTTGCGACGAACATGATCATCGATTGTATGAATAGTTCATCGCAACTATTGACTATTCGTCCCTCTTTCGATGACTTGTTGGTCACAGAAAATAGGATATGGCGTTTATCTTGAGACAAAAATGATCGTTGATCTTATGAATAGTTCGTCGCAACTATTGAATGTTTGTCTCTCTTGCAATGAAATGTTAGTCGCAGAAACTGGGATATAGTGTTTGTCTTGCGACGAACACGATCGTCGATCGTATGATAAGTTTGTCACAACTATCGATTTTTTTTTTCTCTTGCAATGACTTGTTCATCGCAGAAAATAGTATCTATCGTTTCTCTTGTGATGAATATGATCGTCCATTGTTGTCGTTCTTGCGAAAATTTCCTGGTTGTCGATCTTGTGACGACCTTCGTAATTTGTCTCTCTCTTGTGATGACAACATTGTGTCATCTCACTTGCAAAGTTCTATTAGGTTCATCACACTTGCCATGAGATATGATGCGATGTTTGAGGGACCCAATATTCATCGCAATCTCCATGACATAACGTCGCAAGAGCATTGAAATGGCCGTTGCAAAATGACCCAAATTTAATAGTGGGACACAACATTTGTAAGGAGAAGGCAATGTTATGAACATAAATATACATATAAAATAGATATTATCAAGATAATAATTATTAATAATCAAAGCACATGTATCAAAGTAAATGAAAATTTGTTAAAGGAACCCCTGCGTGGTTATATAAGCAAACCCTCATTCTCATTTTTAATCATCTTACTATTCATTCTTATACATTATATATACATTTCCGTATGGATTTTATTACTATATTCCAGATATTTTGGATTATTTGTGCATGACATAATTTGTTCCTACCAATCTTAGTTTTGGTCATCAAGAAGTTGGACCTGTCGATGACACCACACTTGCAGCCTTACACCATCGACTGTCTTTGATAAGGAAGAGATCTTCGCATCAGCCAAAAATGTTGTCCACCCTACGACATCAAGCCTTTCAAAGACAAGGTATTGTGTGATATTACTCCCCTTGAATTTTGTGATGTTCTTTTAAGACAACCATATTTGTGGAAGCAACATGATGTGTATGAGTCTAGACCCTACAATGTTTTTTTTTTACAAGAAAGTGGTTTATATATTAAGAGAGCAGTGGTGTGACCACTGTGAGAAAAACTACAAAATT